>PVIJ01009997.1:0-63367 GCA_004024925.1 Scalopus aquaticus | reverse complement strand
AGAAGCTGAAGGCCTTTCCCCTAAGATCAGGCACAAGGCAAGGATGTCCACTCTCACCATTACTTTTCAATATAATACTGGAAGTCCTAGCCAGAGCAATTAGACAAGAGAAAGACATTCAAGGGATCCAAATAGGAAAGGAAGAAATTAAACTGTCTCTATTTGCAGACGATATGATAATATATATATACAAAACCCTAAAAACTCCCTAGGAAAACTACTCAAAATAATAGACCAGTTCAGTAAAGTATCAGGATACAAAATCAACGCACAGAAGTCAGTAGCATTCCTCTATGCAAACACCCAATCTGAGGAAGAAGAAATTAAGAAATCCATCCCCTTCAAAATCGAAAAACCAAAAAAATCAAATATCTGGGAATAAATCTAACAAAAGACCTAAAGGACTTATACAAAGAAAACTACCAAACCCTGTTGAAAGAAATAGAAAAGACACAAGAAGATGGAAAGGCATCCCTTGTTCATGGATTGGAAGGATTGACATTATCAAAATGGCAATTTTACCAAAAGCAATTTACAGATTTAATGCTATCCCAATAAAAATCTCAACGACATTCTTCAAAGAAATAGATTGACTACTGATGAAATTCATATGGAACCACAAAAAAACCTCGCATAGCTAAAGCCCTACTAACTAAAAAGAAAGAAAACGGAGGAATTTCACTCCCTGATTTTAAAGTATCTTTTCTAAAACAACCTGAGCACATAGTAGTTCATTACATAAAGCAGATTTAAAGAATAGTTTATTTTACTCTATTAGCATCCAAACCTGTTCCTGTCAACAATTTGAACATAGTAATTAGTTTGTATAAAGCATAAATATTTATTGGTCAGTTTATATGGAGAAATACTTTTCCTTGGATACCTTGTCCTTATATAAAAACAGAACATGTTGATATTAACAATGAATAAATCAAGTTAATATGGACTACATATTTTTTATTACATTTTTTTGGCTGAGTGCATTCTTATAACTATAATAACACTATAATAACACTCTTGCATATATTTACAAAGTTTTAGTTAAGTCAAAAAACATTCTGGATCTTGCGAATACATTTTTTATGTCCCTATAACACATTCTCAAGCAATGTGTTAGTACGACTAGTATGTACATGTATTCCATTGATTCAGCAGTGTTTTTGGCCGGATAGGTAGGGAGGTAGGTAAGTAGAAAGGTAGGCAGATAGCTAGCTAGCTAGATAGATAGATATAGATATATACACACAGAGATACACACGTACATGCATACATATACATGCTAACTCTAGTTCACTTAACAACTGATAGAATTTAAAGTCACTGTATTTAAGTCCTGTGTTTTCAGGGTGGATGCCACTGAATTTATAATTAGAGAGATAAAATAAATGAGTCGATTTAAAAGAGCATTTATAAATGTATGCACAAAACTAAATTAATAGCATGTATAATTTCAGGATTGTGTCTTAAATCTTGAATAGCAAAAAAAAAATAGCACCTTGAATCTTTGTATGTTGATTCATTAATTTTCTGATATACAATGTTGAAAAACAGAATTCAAGGTCCTAAGGAAAATGTAACAATACCACTTTTTTGCATAGACGATCTGGGGTGTAGGTTGGAGACACAAAAGGTAAGAGGATTCACAAGAGACAGAGTGGGGAGTAGAACAAGGAGATTTGCTGAAATACACTGCTGAGAGGAGCAGAGCTGGGAGCCTTAACGCCCTTAGGGGCCAACAGGGGGCATCTAAAAGTGGACATTATATGTTGTCCTTAAACATTACAATGTTTTCCAGTGTATCCATTCCATTAATCAAAATTTTGGCAGTGGGGCCTCCCTAGTGGCGCTGCTGTTAAGAGCTGCACTGTGGAGCTGTCAGCAGTGGCTATGCGAGGTCAACTCCCAGCTGGGGAGATTCTCACATGACGCGCCAGATCTCTCCTGCCTCGCCCACTGCTCCCCTCAGCAGTGTATTTCCGTCAATCTGCCTGTGTTGCTCCCCACTCTGTCTCTGGTGAACCTTCTCGCCACCCCACGCCTGTAGTCTGTACCCCAGCTTGTATGCATAAATAAATAAACCTTTAAAAATAAATAAATAAATAAAATTTTGGAAGTGGGAGTTCTAACTATTTGGCATTTAATTATTAAATTTAAAAATTTTAAATTAATGTTAGTAGGGCCTCTACAATTGTATTTAATAAGCCTCCATAAAATTCTGAAAACCATTGTTATTCATTTTTGATGTAGCTTTCCCTGATATTTATATTTTTTGAATCAAGGTGTTGGTGCCTTTTAAAACCAGGATTTAGAGAAAATACCTTTTTTAAAATTTCTATTATTTTAAAACATTTTTAAGTATACAAAAATTGAGGAAGATGCACAGAGAGGTCCCAGAAACTACCCTAAGTCTCACACTACCCTAAATATCACGCTATAGCTTATATTAGTGTGGCACATTCCTTAAAGCTGATGAACCAATTTTGATACAGAAAGTTTATAGTTTACATTAGAGTTCACTCTTCGTATTTTACATCCCATGGTTTTTGACAAACGTATAATGACGTGTACTACCATTGCTATACCCGACAGAATAGTTCCACTGCCGTAATGATTCTCTGTGCTCTACCCATTCATCTTGCTATTTCTCCTCCTGAACACCTGGCGACCACTGATTTTTTTTTTTTTTACTGTCCTTAGTTTCCCCTTTTCCATAATGCCATTAAATTGGAATCATGTAATGTGGAGCCATTTCAGTCTAGTTGATTTCACTTAACAAGATTCACTTAAGTTCCTCCCTCTCTTTCATTAAAGGATATCTCATTTCCTCTATATCATGGGATCACTTTCTATTGTATGATTATACTGCAGTTTGTTTATCCAATTAAAAGGCATCTTGGTTGCATCCGCATTTGATTGTTATGAATAAAGGGACTGTAAACATTAGTTGCAGGGTTTTGAATACATATTAGTTTCAACTCATTTAGATCAATACTTAGGAGAGTGATTACTGGTTTGGATGGTAAGATAATGTTTAGCTTAGTAAGAAATAACCAAATTATTTTCCATGTAGTAATACCATTTTTGCATCCCCATCAGCAATACATTAGTATTCCTCTTGTTTCAAATCCTCATCAGCGTTTAGTCCTACTAATGTTTTGAATTTTAGCCATTCTAAAAGATACGGTATCTCATTATTTTAATTTACAATTCCCTAATAACATATGATGTTAAATACCATTTTCAAATGCATATTTCCCCGGTGTGTATCTTCTTCGTTCAAGTGGCTGTTCAAATTGCTGTTTACTTTTTAAATGCTATTTCTTTATTATTGAGTTTTAATTTTTTTTAGTGTATTGTGGCTATCAGTTCATTATCAGATGTGCCTGTGACTTCTTTTTTCATTATGTTAACAGTTACCAATATTTTCTCTTTCTATCTGGCTTATTTCACTGAGCATGATCCCTTCTAGCTCCATCCATGTTGCTGCAAATTGCATGTGTTTATCTTTTTTGAATGCTGAATAGTATCCCATTATGTATATGTACACATCTTCTTAATCCAATCATCTATTTTGGGGCATCTGGATTGTTTCTGTATCTTAACTATTGTGAATAATGCTGCAATAAACATACGGGTGCATGCATCATTTTGGATTAATGTTTTTGTGTCCTTTGGGTAGATTCCCAGAAGTGGTATTACTAGGTCTTATGGAAGCTCCATTTTTAGCATTTTGAGGAATCGCCATATAGCTTTTCATAGTGGTTGGACCAGTTTACATTCCCACCAGCAGTGTAGGAGAATTCCTTTTTCTCCACACCCTTGCCAATATTTGTTGCTCCCTGTTTTTTTAATACGTACTATTCTTGCTGGTGTAAGGTGGTATCTCATTGTGGTTTTGATTTGCATTTCCCTAATTATGAAGGATGGTGAACATTTTTTCATGTACCTGTTGGCCATTTGCTCTTCTTCTTTGGAGAAGTGTCTTTTAAGTTCTTTTGCCCATTTTTTGACTGGATTTTTAATTTGTTTTTGTTGAGTCATGTAAGTTCTTTGTAGATTTTTGTGATCAATCCCTTGTCTATTTTATGGAGTGTAAAATTTTTTTCCCAGTCAGTAGGCTGTTTCTTTGTTTTAGTTTTTTAGTGGTTGACCTGGGGTATGCTTTTTTTCTAAATCTGGTGTGACAAGTTCTTATTAAATACGTTTCTTTTTAAGATAAGAAATATTTTTTTTCTACAGCTCCTAGTCTCCTTTCAATGCTTTATAGTTTCTTTGAAAAACTTTGACCAGCTCTCAGATGTTGCAATAAGAATAGCAAGTGATGATATATTGTTTTGTGGGATCACTGTGGTATTTATCAAGTTACAGTGCTATAGTTTAGACTGATTCCCTGGAGAGTAAGCAAATAACAAAGCTTGAAATGTCTTCTTACACGTATTTCTGTTTAGGACTTAATTTGCCACCTAAGGAAGAGCCATGTCCCTGTTTAGGTTGTAGGAAAAACCTAGAATTTCTTTTTTTTTTAAAGATTTATTTATTTATTTATGTATACAAGCTGGGGTACAGGCCAGAGGTGTGGGGCAACGAGAGGGTTCACCAGAGACAGAGTAGGGAGCAGAACAGGCAGATTGACGGAAATACACTGCTGAGGGGAGCAGCGGATGAGGCAGGAGAGGTCTGCTGCGCCATGTGGGAATCTCCCCAGCCGGTCGTGGAACTCGCCTCGCCACTGCGGACAGCTACACAGCGCAGCACTTAACCGCTGCGCCACCAGGGAGGCCCTAAAACCTAGAATTTCTTTGCCTAATTTACTATTCCCATTCTGGTTCAAACCACAAGATAAAACATGGTGTGAAAATGTGTCAGTACAGACTTCTGGGAATGAAATTTCCAATTATTCTATTAGAACAATTCACTTACTACTGCTACTTAGCTATTGTTGAACACACTTTGAAGATTAAATCTTGTCCACAGGTTGTGCAGTACCCTAAGAGTGAATTTAATACTATCCCTGGATACCTGTTCCAAAGCACAAATATACACATATATGAATATATATCAAAGTGAATAGTTCAACAATGTTGTTCCAAAGTGACCAGTATAGCTTGGAGTGAACTGTAAGACAATTTCTTAGAGATCCTGGTCTCCTTACAGCATCTCTGTGCCCCAGTCCACTGTAGTAAATGCAAGTACAGAGGACTTCCTTACTGGAACCTGTGTCACAATATGGTAGCAAGACCATGTTTGATCTTAGATGGACACTAGGAAATTAGTGACTCAAGATAAACTGCCCCAACAGATATTTTCACTGATTAATTTTATTTTTGTCTTGCATGATCAATTCTTTCAGTGAACTTCAAAAGCTACTTACTAAGCCTCCAGAGCTATGCAAAGCATTGTGCTCATACCATAGCAGTACCAAAAGGAAATAAGGAATGATTTGTAGTTGATGTCAGCTTACAATCAAGGAGAGTGAGGAGAAGCTGGTCAAAATAAATTTTACATTTTAAAATACTTAACGTATTATTTACTGATTTTCAACTCTGTCTAGGAACTGTATCTGCTCAGGTCTTAAATCCCTCTCTTCTACAGGGTACTCTGAATACTCTGCATTTGTCTGCCATCTTTTCTGCATGATGGGTATGGGATAATATGAGTTTTTGAATCAGACAACTAATTGTCATAGCCTTACTCAGTAATATCTGCAATGCTGTCTCACTGACTTTGCTGAGCTTTATATTTCCCATCGATAAAATGAAATCTCAAAAGCATATTCCATTTTATAGTGAACAATAAATGGTAGATCAATCATTAGTTACCTCCTTTACTCCTCCTCTTCCTCACATATTTCAGGGGTTTTTTGAATTATCTTATTCTCTTTATTGGTTTTGAAAAACTTTATAACAAAGCACTTTTTTCATGTACTTCATTATATTTAACAAATATCGTAGTAATGGAGGAAACAGAAAAGAAAAATGAAAATTGCTATCTCAATACTGCTGAATTCATGAATGTAAGTTTTTTCCTAGCCTTCTAAAACAGATAAGGCAAAAACCAATTACCATAGAGCACTGTGGAAACAGTCTAAATTGTAATGTGAATTGCAAATGACTCTACCTTGTCTTCAAATGTTTTCATTGGCTTCTTTTGAAATTATAAATTGACCTGAACATGTGCAGTTTAAGTTTCAAGGTTTATAACCATAGTGACAAAGACCATTTTAGCACTTAACAGTCAAAATTATTTTGTTCTATGTACCAGCAAAAGCGTCAAATATTAGCAGTCATAATAGTAGGCACACTACAGTGTTTTAGTATTATTCAATATGTTTGTATATTTAATGATTTGTGAAACATTTTAAAAATAATAACATGCTGTGAAATTGGAAAGATTATGAATTATATATTAGTCTGTTTTTAAAATATATTTATATCCATGTACCTGTATTATTTTCCTCTTAACAAGGCAAGTACTCCACACTATTCAGCTTTGTTGACTAATAATCAATTTTGTTAGGAAATATACAAACTTTCCCAATTCTTTGCCTAATACCCAGAGAAAGAACAATTGCACTCATCCAACTAATCCATGATAGAGAAAAACAATTCTCTTTTAAATTATGTTTTCTGAAATTTAGATTTCAAGTTCTTAATCTCTCTGGGCAACTTGAAAGTAACTAAGATTTAGAGAGTGCGAGAGATAGGGAGAGGGAAAATAAATGTTATCCTTTTGTAAAACTGTTTGTGACCAGCATATATTTAAAAAAAAATTATAGCCGTGATTCTATGCAATTAGACTTCCCCCAAATTACAAAAGAAAAAAAATATTTTACAGTCATTCCTTACATATATTTGTATGCATGTACCTATGCATTTATGTATATGCACTGATAAACCACATACACACATGCAAATATAACAAAGCATGCTTTAAGAAATGTCAGAGCTTTGTACATTAATAAGCTTTTTGGAGGGAGACAGTTGTACATCGCTTACATTTAGTTTATGTACTAATTTTGCTTATCAAAAAAAATTTTAAGAACTTATTTTGTTTATTTATGCACACAGATCTGGGGTATAGGCCAGAGGTGCAGGGGGTGAGAAGATTCACCAGAAAAGAGTGCAGAGCAGAACAGGTAGATCTACTGAAGTGCACTGCTGAGGAGAGCAGCGCACGATGCAGAAGTCTGCTGCACCATGTGGGTCAGCTCCTGGCCAGGGATCGAACTCATACTACAGTCACTGCAATACCTTTGTAGTGCTGCATCTTTAAAACCCGCGCCACCAGGGAGGCCCTTTGTTAACAAAAATTTAATTCTCTTTTCCATGTTGACCTCTCTTTCTGCCTCCCCCACCCCAAAAAATATGTAGAATGTCTGATATTTTGATCCTGGGATTTAGACTGAGAAATAATGAGATACAGGAAGCAGTGATGAGAAAATGAATTGACAAATGCCTAAATAATCACTGATTGTCTTTAAAATGATTAATTTTAAGTTTACATCAAAGTTAAATTAAAATACCAGGCAAAATATCAGTTATTAGAAACTCTTGTGTACTTGATATTATCTTGTATACTTGATAATTAAGGTCATACTTCAAAATAATACCTTCATGGAAAAATCATAATAGATATTACAATCAGTAAAAATGATTTTTCCCTTGAAGCAATTACAAACTTTTCAAGGTGTTAGTGAAGTTTATATATATGGTGTGTGTTTGCATGCATAAACACATGCATATACATATAAACACATATATAAGTGTGTGTGTGTGTGTGTGTGTATAATGCAAATTTCTATCACAGAGGAGGATGTTCATATATTTTCTTTGGTGTTCAGAACCAAACACAAAGTGGTTTCATACACTTTAAAGAGCGGTTTGACTCTGAAGCTGTCATCTAGGGCAGGAGTAGTAGTGCACACTCAGCCAACTACCCTAGGGAAGGGAGAGCTAACACAACTTGACTTAGGGGAAATATGTGTGAAAGAGCTGGGGTGCTCCTTTTAGGCTGGGTCTCCAGTGAAAACAATAAGGACAGTGCACTGGAACAAACACCATGAAGAAATTACACATATCTGAATAAAAATAAAAATGAAGGCATGAACTACCAAAACCTGTGAGATAGCACAACAGCAAAATTAAGAGAGAAGTTTACAGCCGTATAAGCTTACATCAGAAAAAAGAAAGAGTACAAATAATCAAATAATCAAACCTTGTACCTTACTAAAAAAGCCAGGAAAAAAAAAAGAGCAAACAATTCCAATAGAAGGGACTAATTAAAATTAGAGCAGAAAAAATGAAATATAAATTAAAAAGTAGTATTTAAAAAGTTGTCTTTATGAAAAAAATCAACAAAGTAGACAGAATTCAACAAGGCTCACAGAGGGAAAAAAGGGAGAAAAATCTAATTGATAGAATTTAAACTGAAAAAGGATAATTTACAGCAGATCATAGAAAAAGAGAAGACTGTAAGAGAATACTATGAATATCTCCATATCCATAAACTGGAAAACCTGGAAGAAACAGACAAATTATTAGAAGAATATAATCTCTCAAGACTGCATTAGTAAGAAACAGAAAATTTGAAAGAATAAATTACATGCAAGGAAACTGAAAAACAAATCAAAATCTCTCAATAATGATTAAAAAAAAAAAAAAGAAGAAGCAGCAGCCCAGGACCAGAAGGTATCATTAGTGAGTTCTACCAGAACTTCACGGACGAATATATACCAACCTTTCTCAAAATCTTACCCAAAAGTGAGGAAGTGAGAATGCTACCAAATATATTTTATGAGGCCAACTTACTATAACAACAAAGTCGCAAGGACACCACAATAAAAGAAAACCCCAGACCAATAACCCTGATGAACACTGGTACAAAAATCCTGATAAAATTTTAGCAAGCCAGTTTCAACAATATTAAAAAGGATGATTAATGTTCAAGTAGAATATATTCCAGGAACACAAGTTAGTTCAATAGATGCAAATCAATAAATGGAATTTACCTTGTCAACAAAAGGAAAGAAAAATATCTTATAATAATGATAGATACCCAGAAGGCATTTGTCAATATATGGCATCCATTTATGATAAAAACACTTTTTAAAATGGAAATAGAAGGAACTTAAGCATAACAAAAGCCACAACACCCACATATAGCATTGTACCAAAACTGTAAGATTTTCTTCTTAAAACAGGTTGAAGACAAATACCACAAAAGTATTGAAAGTACTACCTGGAGAAGTTAGATAAAAATTAAAAATGAATCTAAATTGGCAAAGAAGAAATAAAACTATTGCTATTTGCAGATAACATGAGAATATACATAGAAAATCTTAATGATTCCACTAGAAGATGACTAGAAATAATAAATCAGTAAAATGAAGTTGCAGGTTACAAAATCAATATACAAAATAAAAAATCTTTAATTCAGGGCCTCCCTGGTGGTGCAACGGGTTAAGCGCAGTGCTGTGGAGCTGTGGAGCTGTCGGCGGCTGCAGCACGAGTTCAATGCCTGGCCAGGGAGATTCCCATTTGGCACAGCAGACCTTTCCTGCCTTGCCCACTGCTCCCTTCAGCAGTGTATTTGAGTCAGTCTGCCTGTTCTGCTCCCCACTCTGTCTCTGGTGAACCCTCTTACTGACCCACACCTCTGGCCTGCACCCCAGCTTGTAAGCAAAAATAAATCTTTAAAAAATCTTTAATTCAAACTATGAATTAAAAGAGAATTAAAAAATCAAGAACCCAATCCTATTTATAGTATCATCAAAAAGTTCTGTATACCTAGGGATAAACCAAACAGAAGAGATGAGGGAACTACATAATGAAGTCTATAAGAAATCAGAAAATAGATTTCTCTGTTCACCAATTAAAAGAGTAAAAATTGTGTAAATGTACATCTTATCCAAAACAATATCTACATTCAATGTTATTCCTATCAAAAGCTTAATAATATTCAAAAAATTAGAACATACAGTACTGAAATTTATATGAACCACAAAAAACTCCAAATATCCAAAGCAATTTTGATGAAAAAGAAATACGATGTAGGCATCACAATCCCAGACTTCAAAATATACTGCAAAGTTATAATAATCAAAACAGTGTGGTATTTTAATTAAAATAGACACACAGGACAAAGGAATAGAATTGAAAGCCCAGAAATAAACTCACATTTGTAATGGACAGTTAATCTATGAATAAGGAGCCAAGATTGGGCCACCCTGGTGGTGCAAAAGGGGATGTCTCAGCACTGTGAAGTTATCTACAGCTACTGCAGCACGAGTTCAATCCCCAGACCTATTCCAAAATAAATTCCCAGAAGGCATAGTCAAATATTTGTTGCTAAATATCCTCACAAAGTGGTATGAGAGACTTGTGATTTAAAAATTGCTAAATAAATGATGATAGAGAAATTAAATTGCCTCCTACCAAGCTCCTATATGTAAAAATCCATCTCCTGCCTTACCTAGAGGGTAAAATATGTTTCCTTAACAATTCTTTATGAGCAACTATTCATCATAATAAAGCAATACCAGCAGTGCAAAGGATAAGAGTATCAAAGGAAAACTAGGTAATATATAAAGTTCATGGCCAGATTAATATCATTGACTCTTTAAAACTCAGAAAAAATATCATCTTTGAGGGGAGGCTTCCTTGACCTCCACTCCGCTCAGAATAGAGGGAGTCCTGATTATAAGTATAAGGTAACAGTCCTGGATCTGTCAGCTCTCTCTTCCACAGAATTATGAGCCACATGTGAGTCTGAGACTAAACCTTTTTTTAGTTTTTTATTCCCACAGCTAGAAAAGTATTTGAAGCCTAAGTATTTAAATGTTTAATAAAGATTTATTGAGTGAATGAATGAATCCTTGATTCTTAGAATGTATTTAGAACTTAGAGTATTAGAGCATAATATTTAGCTCTAAAGACATCAACTAATCATGCAGAAACTGGCAGTATATGTAAGCAGTACAGGGTTGTGAGTAGCAACATTTGAAATGACCATCTCTGGATTTCAATTAGTATCTTTATACTTGTCTTGTATGAAACTCCTGTTTGAAGAATAATTTTGCTCATTTACTTTCAGACCTTAACACTGTAATCAAACAGGCATATTAAATTAGCTCTTTCGCTAATGCCTCTAGAGTGATTTTAAGAAACAAAATTCTAATATGTCATAATTCTATCAAAATTACCAGATAATGAAGGCAAGCTAGAATACTTTGTATTAATTTCACAGTCTAAATGGATGGATAATTGTTTTGAGCCTCAAATGCAAAAGGAAGCCACGTGAAACATTAGATATGTTAAGAGACTCGCTTACATATAATTATAGAATGCATTGTTCTTATTCTGATTTAAATAACTGTATGATTACTAAATAAGGAAACAGTCTGAAAATTTTTTACTACCACTCTCATCTTGCTGGATGCAACTCTGTCTCCCATCGTCTCTGAGTCTCTGACATACTCTGAAACTCATTCTCCTGTAGTCCTTATTTGAATCATTCTTTCATTGGGTAGCTCTGAGAACTGTAGCTAAACTCTTCCTTTCTGAGTCTTATAGTTCACATCTAGCAAAATAAATAAATAAATAAATAAACAAACAAACAAACAAACCTGTTTTTTAACTCACATGATAACTGACAGGTCAAAGGAGATAATATTTATGAACTGATAATACAATATGTGTGCAATAAAATATCATGGGAAATAATGATTTTTTAATTATCTTGAAATGTTTAGCAAAATACTAAAATAAATATCATCGTCTCTTACCAGTTTAACCTAAGAAACTAGGAGACTAGAAACATCCACTGTTTATTTCTTTCTCTTAGAGCCTAATTACTTGGCAAGTCGAATGAACCAATGAATAAATGAGCATAATAAGCTCAATATAAAATCACATCTTACATTTGGAAAATAATGCATCCATTTTTATTTTTTACTTATTATTATTTGGGCTAACCATAACCATAAGGAAGCATATGCATTGTGAATAAATTCTTCGCGTAAATATATTATTTATTATTATAAAATTGAAGCTATTGCTAAGTTAATGAAGCCAAGTTCTAATTTATTTCTAAAAATTATATATTCTTTTGAATCTGAAGTAGTACTTAGGATTATAATCAGACCACTAAAGAGCAGATAATCAGTGCCAGGGCACTGATTTAATCTTATATAATACTTTATATATTTTCAAAAACTCTTTACTTTGATCATTTCTTTCAGTTTTCACAACTACATATTATCTGTAAATATAACATTAAAATTTCCATTTCTTAGGGAATTGGTTCAGAATTTTTTTCTTAAGCTGCCCAACTAGAAACAAGTATTATTCATTCACTGACTTTGAAGATGGCTTCACATCTGTTCATCTGTGAGCTTTTACCCATATGTTTTCTTGGGTTTGTGAATGATTTGGCTTGATTATTTATTCATAATCTTAACTAGAACAATTCTAAACTCATTTACAGACCTGAAGGGCTGCTCTTATCACAAATCAGTTTCTGTAATATCCTGTGAGCAATCAAGAAAACATGCTCAAAACCTCTGGGGAAATTCCAATGGAAAGGAATCTGAGACAGGTTCCAAAGAAATGAAAAAGAACAGAATATTTAGTAAAGCTTAAGGGTAAAAATTAAAGTTCAATTTTTTTAGAAGTTAGTGAAATAAGTCCTTAAATGTTTTGTGAAGTTCTGCCTCATCTTAATCTTTTTTTTTTAACTGTTCAGACAATTTTTATATTCTTCCCTTGGAATCTCTTGAATATCCCAGGTCTTTCATTTCAGCAGAAGGATGTATGAAACTGTTTTCCGGTTAATCGATAATATTAGTATGATTCACTTTATAATGGGTATTCCTACAGATGAGAGTATTCTTTAGGCAACTGCTGTCAAATTCTAGCTCAATTTCTTCATCTTTAAAATGGAAATAATAACAACCCAACACAGGGTTGTTTGGGGATTAATTGGTTAATTTTTAAAACATTCAAACTGTGCCTACCACATAGAAAGTGTTAGGTAAGTGTTAACTATTACTATTATTATTATTTCATTATTCTTTCAAGCTATCATTAGTGTTATCATTAACTTCTAAAAATAAATAAAAGCCATAGTAGTTCTGTCAGTCAAGAAACAAACGGTTTTATTTTATTAAGACTATTTCATGCACAGCTGAGGAGGAGAGTGCCAAGAAAGGGAAGGAGTCAAGAATCTGCAAACCAGTTATTGTTTTGAAAAAATAGGAGTGAAGGTATAAGAGATGGAAATTCTGAGAGGGAAGCACCCATAGGACTAGTCACTTTTCAAGTCAACTTTTTCTACCCTGTTGACTGCTGTATTTGCCATCATCAACTCCAGTGCAAGCTGGAAAGGGTAACTACTAAAAAGACCCGCGGCTATTTTGGATTCCAGACAGTCTGGGGATGATCTGTGCTTGTCTTTCAAAATCACAGTGAGTCATATCAAATTGCTCTCTGCTTATATAAATAAAAAAACTAGGTGAATTATGGAACAAAACAAGAATATTTCAACTTTCATTAAGGTAACAACTAAGTATGAATTGTTACCTTTCTGTTGTACTATTACTATTAAAAATTATGTGGTCCATTCTTACTCTTTACAACTTTTTTGCCTCATATAAAAGTGAGTATTATTTAAATACATGTCACATTATGTCACACTTCTCACCCAACTTCAGTTCCCATTTCACAAGGAACAATGCCTCAGCAGATTTCCAGCACTTCCAGATTTCCAAGTCTCCTAGGCTCACCCCCCATCTTTGCTCACCCTCACTCACACTCGAGCATAACCTCCTCCCTCTTCACTCAAGACCCCAGTGGTCTGCTAGTCTTCCATCCTGGCTTTTTATTTGAATATACACTGATTATTTTCTGCCCAGATCATTTCCCTTTGCTGTAGTCTGGTGCCTAGGAAAATCTGGTTATTCATGGGTGATTAGATGATGGGAGAAATATGGTGACCACACCTGGGTAAGAAATTATTTACTGTGAAATAAAATGAAAAGGGATGTAAAATAATGGTAGTTCAATTTGTGTGTGTGTGTGTGTGTGTGTGTGTGTGTGTGTGTGTGTTTAAGATTTTTATTTATGTTATTTCTGTTGTGTAGAAGAACTGGGTTATAGGTCAGAGGTGCGGGGGTTGAGAGGATTCACCAGAGAGAGTGGGAAGCAGAACAGGCCAATTTACTCAAATACAATGGTAAGGGGAGCAGTGGGTAAGACAGGAGAGATATGTTGCACCATGTGGATCAATTCCCAGGCCTGGGATTGAACTCAGGCTATCATGGTGGTAGTGCTGAGACTTAACCCCTACGCCACCAAGGAAACCCCAATACAAATATATTTTTAAAATAAACTATGCGCTGAAGTCGGAAAGCAGACCATCACCTTGTTTTACCTGCTGGGAATCAGTGTTTCAAGCAACTCAAATTTTTGCCACTCTTTTTTTTTTTTTTAAAGATTTTTTTATTTTATTTGTACATACAAGCTGGGGTACAGGCCAGAGGTGTGGGGCGGCGAGAGGGTTCACCAGAGACAGAGTGGGGAGCAGAACAGGCAGATCAGAAGTACACTGCTGAGGGGAGCAGCGGGCGAGGCAGGAGAGGTCTGCCGCACCATGTGGGGTTCTCCGCGGCCGGGCGTCGAACTCGCGTCACCGCTGTCGACAGCTCTACAGCGCAGCGCTCAACCGCTGCGCCACCGGGGAGGCCCCTAATTTTTGCCACTCTTAAATGGCTATGAATGACATTGAGTGCACCAAGAGTACTGACTTGGGAACTACACATATTTTTGTGAATATGTAAATTTACAGATATGGAATCAGTAAATAATGAAGATTAACTGTAATATTTGTGTGTGAAAAAGTAAGTTAGAAATGCACAATTTATATGTAGCAACACAAGGAATTACAAGTCACCAAAAACTCAAAACCTTTAGAAAAGCAACCAAATATTTTAGGATCCATTGATACATTCACAGAAAAAGAAATTAAATCACTCCCTTTCATTTCTGTAGCAATGTAAATGACTGGAGTTATGGTAACACATATAGAATCTTTAATGTAATTTATGGACGGATATGCAGAGAGCAGAATTAAACTAAGATTCAAAAGACTATAGTTCATACATTTAGGAGCAATATTCTCAGAAACTAATAAAAAAAATGGACCTCTGTAGGAAACTAGACTCAAAGATCAGAAGCTTCTTCCATCCTTTCAGCACTCTGACTGCTGTAGAATTTCACTTTTCATTGCAGATGACTTCTCATTTATGGGTAATAAGTGTCTGCTGTCATCAAAAGTCCAAGAACACACTGACTCACATATTTTTTATTTGTCTGACTCTGAGAGCACACTTAAGTTCTGTGGATTTTGCTGTTACCATCAATTAAGTAAATATAATAATACTTTCTTTTTGAGATAGTTAATTTAAGGCTTTAGATAACACAATATATGTAAATACCTCAAGATAAAAAAAGGAGACACAAGTCCAAAGCTCTAATTCTTTTGGACTTAGAGTTTCAGACTATTATTCCAGAGATGTCTATTTGAAGATTTTCGTAGTACAGTTGTTCAGTTTCCATAGTAGCTATAACTGACCTTAATAAACCTCTAATAAAGATATTTGAACCTGTATAATAGTGAATTCCTATTCCTACTTTATAGTAACACAGTACTCATTACTGACATATCAGATAATTATCTTAAAATCACAAATTATGCATTCTTTAGTTATTTTGCCACCAAGATTTCATTTCTTTTGCAATTAATGTTAAGTAGCTGTTGAGTCACAAATATCTAAAAATAAAATTCCTTAAATTGTTATTCATTATATTTTATTTCTACAAATGCATTTCTAATGGTCAAATATCTAAATAAATATTATTTTTTAAGTATTGCATTAACCTTAAATTTAAAATGACCTTAAAGAATTATTTTGAAAATTCTGTTTTTAAAGAAAGTAGTTATCTCCCTTTATTAGAGAGATATAGATGATAATTTCAGTATGTTTTTAAAAATAAAAAAATCGATAACTTAAATATGTGTTAATACTTTTTTATTGAGAATAGAAAATGTGGGTTTACTGACATAACCTTCAAGGGAGCAGGGGATGAGATGGGAGAGGTCAGAAGCAAGACTGATGCATCAGACCTCCCAGAAATTTCCCAAAATTTCTTCTGTGAAGATATACAATAAAAAGAAAAGAAAAGAAAAGAAAAGAAAACAAAGTTAAAATAGAGTGAATCATTAGAATACAGTGGAAGTTGTGGACTGGTGTAACTGACCATTCATTTGGAAGATTGCCTTTTTTCTGTAATCAATAGAATTTAGCTTAATTCTGTTGATGAAAGGAAGCAGTGATATCACACTTAAAATTTCTATTCTCAGTAAGTTAGGGACTAGTGGTAGAATTTGATAAAAGATTGCCGAACCTCATTAATGATTCCCAAAAGTATTATATGAAGACTGGATATATCAATTGGTCTTGGGAGAACAGACAAAGGCTTTCCCTACTATTAAAGTTTCTTGAGCTTAAACACAGCACCAGAAAAAAAGCAGCTTGATGCCTTGCCTGAAGTGTTTGTTAAATTTCATAAAGCAGCTCAAGATTCTCAAGAATTGAGGAATGCGCATAAAAGTCAAGGGGAGATTCTGGGAAAAGTACAATGTAATACCCAACATCTGCAACAGAAAACACAAGATCATCAACAATGCCCTCCAATTTAATTTTACTGGTGTAGTGGTCTCACTCCAAAAGAAGTAAGCAAGTTGCAAAAGAAACCAGAAAAAATAAGAGTAACCACAATGGACAATCACTCTCCTTTTTTGAGGATCTGGGCTATCATGAATTATTTTAGTAAATTTAGATTTTTAAAGCATTGTGCAAGACAATACCTTCCTCTTCCTATCCTCCGGGATCTTATTTTGGTGATAAAAATAGTATTCAAATGGATTGTAAGTAATGTAACAGAGCACACAGTAAATTCCAGTCATTAAAAAAATTATGAAGTCAGGAAATAATGAAGATAGTTTATTTTTTACATTATTTATGGAACAAAGTATTAGACAATGTTTAGTTTCTGTAATTAAATTTCAAGAAATATATATGTAGGCATTTATTTAAACACATAAGAATGTTCAATAATGGAATAGTAACACAATTTGCTATTTCACAAAAGTTAGTAAACACAAAAAATGCAGATAAGGAGAGTGAGACTTGAGAAAGGAATATCAAGCAAAACCGCTACAAGAATTAATGTGATGCAGAAATTAATCTATAAAAAGTATAATTGTCTTTAGATTAGGCTATAAATAAAATCTAGCACTATTTGTTTGCTAAATATAATAACCCAACTACTTAGCTAAAATAAATGAGCCAAAAATACACCAGGCAAATATAAGTAGAAAATTAAATTAATGGTTGCAATATAGACTAAATGAAAAATAATCTAAAGTCAAAAGTATTAAATTAGTGAAATTACTAGAGCCAAATTAGTGAATGGAACGATCCATATAAATATCTATATTAAAATCTGTTAGAAATACAAGAAAACAGTTATAGAAACAATAAAACTATGGGACGCTAATAAATTTATTTTAAGGAGAAAGACAAAAATTCAAGTCTGACATTAAAATGAGGATATGTTTATGTTGCTTGAAAGTAATAGTGAGTACAAACATGCCAGTGTCCTATAAAATTCAAACTGTGTCTATCACACAAAACTTCAACACAAATTCCAGAAATATAGGCAAGCTGAAACCTTCACTGAATCGTTATTTGTAATGCCCCATAAACAAAAAAAGAAAGATGGAAACAACAAGATTCTGTATTTAACAATATGGACATAGTTAACACATGCTACATTCATAGAAAAAAAAAGACTAAAGTAGTTAAGAGAAACAAATCATGTCTACAGAAAACAGCCTAGATAAACCCCAAAATCTCATGATGCATTATAGAAGCAAGTTTCAGAATATGTAGATCACATATACATACCTACATACTTAAATATAAACCTAAGTGAATGTTTGCTCAGTAATGTCTGTCTGGACTTTAAATCTTATGAGAAAAAAAAAAATCAATCTCATTTCTAAACCTACCAGCAGAAAAATTAGCAAAATATTGAATGGCTAACTTTCAAAAAGAAGAACATACTCAAATGGTCAATAAATATTTGTGTCTTTATAAACAAATATCTACTATGTGACAAATACCATTCTAGGCATTGGGAAACATGGGTAAAAAAGCATGTAAATATCTCTGTATTGAGATGATGAATCTAACTACATAAATGATATTTTATGAGGTACAATTTATGTGGAGGAAGATGAGAAAAAAACTAGGAGGGATGGGCAGGAGATGTCCTAAGAGAAGGCTAGTTCAATACTCAATATCTGAGTGAAGAGCCAGCATTTTCCAGATAGAGAGAAAAGAGCAAATGGTTAAAGGGGTTCAGGAGTATCATGTATGACTCATGTGAAGTCTGAGAGCTGTACAAAAGGGGATAAGAGCATAATGTAAAAGGATGGAAGGTATTTGGGCTTTACCTGGAGTAAGATGAAATAGATGGGAAACAGTTAAAGACATGGAGAGTTTGAACACAGTGGCAATCCAATTTCAATTTTAACAGAATAGTTCTGATTACTTTGCTGACAATAGTACCTCCAGAATTGAAGACAATAAGATACGCTCATATTTGAACTTTATGGAATCTGGTTACAAGATCAAAAGCTTTGAAATGTGTATTTCCCCTGACTCAACTATAGCACAAATAACATTTATTCATATGAAAACTTAGCTACAGCAGTCCATTAAAAAAAAAGTTTTAAGAAAAAGTGTATATAAAAAAGTTTATGTAGGATAGTTTGAGCACATTTTAAATAAATTATGAACAGGCACATATACTACCTAACCATGTAGAAGTGGTAGCTGAGGCAAGGGTGGAGCACCAACAGCCATTGTGGGGGTCATAATGTTAAGTGGACACTTGTGTGCCCACTACACACACAGCACTGCCTTTGAACTAAATGTAAATTATCCCCAGAGTGTAAGTTCGGAGATCTGGATATCGTTCTTCCCAGTGGAGACCCAAACTTCATGGATCTTGAACAGCTCACCCCCTACCCCGAGAAGAAAGGAATAGGGAGGTGCAGTGGGAAGTGAAGACAACCTAAGCACAGAATACAGCTCACTGTGGAATAAAACAACAGGTAGAGGTGACAGATATCACTCCTCAAATCAAGATCCAGTACTAAAGCCCTAGACTACCCACTCTCCTCCACTTCACACTGATGTAAACTAAGAAGAGCACAAAGATACATCTCCTGTCCTCCAACCACATACACAAATATAAATAGCAACAAATAAGGAAACGTGCATGTTTAGGAAGTACGGAACATCTCAACACAAGATGAAAGAGCAACTTGAGAAGGACAGAAGTTCCAGGACAAGTATAAAGGAGACAAAAATAGACATGACTTCAAAACAATATTTAAAGTGTTAAATGAGATACTGGGAGGCCAGTCAAAGGCAGACAGAAGATCCCAGAAGGGAGATCAAGGAATAAAGAGAATTCTTCACTAGACATTGAATATAAAAAAGATCACAAAAAGAGATTCTGAATGAAATGTAGACAAACTCAGACAGTGTTTCAAATAGAATGGAGATAGCAGAAAAAAGATATTCAGCTGTAGACGACTCAAACAAATTACACATCTACAAGAGAGCGCATCAAGACAGAAACAAAATGAGCAAACTGCAAGAAAGATCACATTCAGTTAGAAGAGGAAACTTATCGATGATTTTACTACCTGAAAGGGGAAGAAAAACGAAGAGGACTAGGAAACTTCTTGCAAAAAGTAATAATAATAAGTGGGAACTTCCCAAAGCCACAGAATGATGTAAATATGGAAGACCAGCAAGCAGAGAAATCACATACATTCTTAGATACAAAATGACCTACACCCAATGCACATCATTGGCAAACTATCAAAATCAAAAATAAAGAAAAAACATACAAGGGCTTACTTTCAAACTAGAATTTCCCAAGGTTTCAGTCCAGACACTCTCCAAGCAAGAACAGAATACAAGAAAATATTCACAATCCCAAAACACAAGAACTGTCATTTAAATATTCTCTAACATGCAAAATCATCAGTTAAGTATGCAGGCGTAGTAAGGCTTTTTTCAGACAAACCAAAGCTAATGGAGTTTGCCACATCAACCTGCTGTTCAAGTAATACAGGAAACAAAGCAAGACCCAAATTGAATATCATAAATGAAAATTCACTAAAAATGGACTGAAGATTTGGATATTTAACTGAAACCATAAAATACTTGAAAGAAAATAAGAGGGAACACATTATAGGACATCTGCCACAACGATGCAGTTGGGAATACTGCCCAGCAGCAAAGGAAACAAAATAAAAAATAAACAAGTGAGACTTTACCAAACTTAAAAGTTTTTATAACTCAAAAGAAACCATCACAAAAACAAAAAGGCAACCAACAGAATGGGAAACATTTATTTGCATGCCATACATCTGACAAGTGTTTATGCTCCAAAATTTACAAATTATTTACATAATCCAACACAAAGAAACAAACAATCCAATTAAAACATGGGCAAAGTATTTAAGTAGACACTTCTCTGAGGACTTTCAGATGGCCTATTGACATATGGAAAAATGTTCAACAATACTTATTATAGGAGAAATGCAAATCAAAACCACACTGAGTTACCACCTCACCCCTGTGAGAATGGCCCATACAATAAAGAACGGACTTAATGTACGTTGGCAAGATTGTCGTGAAAAAGGAACTCTCATCCACTGGCGCAGCCCCCTATGGAAAACAATATGGAGATTTCTTAAGAAAATAAAAATTGAAATTCCATGTGGCCCACCATCACAAAAACAAAAAGGCAACCAACAGAATGGGAAACATTTATTTGCATGCCATACATCTGACAAGGGTTTATGCTCCAAAATTTACAAATTATTTACATAATCCAACAACAAAGAAACAAACAATCCAATTAAAACATGGGCTACTTATACAAATAAAATGAAAAATCTAATATGAAAAGATCTACCTATACCTGAATATATAGCCGCACTATTTACAATTGACCAGTCATGGAACCAAATCAGGTGTCCTTCCACAGATGAATGGATAGATAAATTGAGGTGCATATATGCAATGGAATATTACACAGATGTGAAGAAAGATAAAATAGTGGCATTTGAGGCAAAATGTATGGAACTGGAGTAAAATCATTCAAAAAGTGAAAGATTTTGAATGATTTGACTCATCTGTGTAACATAAATACCCCTAAAGCAATTAAAGGAAAACAAGGATGAATAAAAAGTTGAACTCAGCAAAAAGAAGATAAGGTTACTAGAGGGTAAAGGGGGAATGGGTGGAGGGCTGGGAAAGAGAGGCAGATGGGGTATGGGCACAGGTCATTTGATGAAGGGGGAGAAAAAGAAAAATATTGTTCTGAAAATGAAATTAAAAAGCCAAAAAATAAAGATTTTAGGCCCACAGTAAGTTAGGCAGTTCTACTCTGAATAAAAGAAAAAGAACATCTTTATTAAAGGATACATTGCTAGTACTGATGACACCTAAAAAATAAAAACTCATCTTGCTCTTGTTTTTATTCATTAATTTACTTAGTAATGTTAGAAATATGTCCCCCAAAGGGGTCCTAATTTTGAAAAGAACAAATATTAGGTGACCATAATCAGTAAAGAAGTAGTAGCTAATGCAGGAGGCAAATGGAAGAAGACCTCCAGATGCAGCACTTAGCCTGGGCTTGAAATTTGATTAAAGGTAATTCTACAGAAAGAATGAAATTATCTAATTAGATATTTTAGAAGATTCAACCTTTTTTCATAAAGAGACATCCTTAGGGGTTTTGCATATACACTACAATCTCTTTTTTCAGCTGCTAAGAACATTACAGAGATTTTGTTAAAGTAACAGTGACCTCTACAGTATGAGTTTTTAGAGTGAATGTAAATTGTAACCGATTAGAAAATCAACATGTCACATCACTTTTACTTTGAACTTTGATTTTCATTATTTTTGAGACTAAGTAATTTGGAAAATTACTATTAAAATTACTAGTATTAAAAAAAATCTTATTACCTTTGTGCATTATAAAAAGCTGTGTTCTAAGGTCATGTCCTGGGTTTTGAGTATTTGTAGTAATATTAGCATCATTCCATGATTTGCCTTCTCCTTTGTCTCAACATTCATACAGGAATTTTTGAGAGCAGAAATTGTTTGCTGTGATGTGAGATTTTCTAAGATATTTCCTCACAGATACCAGCTGGAGTTCATTATCAAAAACAGAGGGTTGTGCAGCTTAGTACAAAGGTGTTCTTTATAAGGCATCCTTCAGAGCTAGTCCTACAAAAAAAAGACAGTCTTTATCCAAAGGATTTACTCAGTATCTAGAATATGTGATTGTCTTGAATTTCATGAGATTCAAAATATGATATACATGAAAAAAATGACAAAAAATATTCTAAAAATTGAGACTGTGCCAAAAAGTTTTGAATTTCTTTTTTTTTTCTTTTTTTTTTTTTCCCTTTTCCTTCCCTCCCTCTGCCTCCCTCCCCCCACCCCCACTGATTGTCTCTCTCCCACCCGGCCTCCCTATTATTGTTTTTGTTGAGTTGTGTGAGCTCCTTGTAGATTTTTGTTATCAGTACTTTATCGGTAGTATTGTGTGCAAAGATTTTCTTCCAATTAGTAGGGTGTCTGTTTGTTTTGGTGAATGTCTCTTTTGCTGTACAGAGGCTTTGCAATTTGTTGTCATCCCAGCTGTTTATCTTTTCCTTAACTTCTTTTGCTTTGGGGGATGTGTCTTTAAAGATTTTTAAGAAATGCATGTCGTGTAGAGTTTTGCCTATGTTTTCTTCTATAAGTTTTATTGTTCAGGTCTTACATCCTGGCCTTTTATCCATTTTTTTAAATGTATATATTTTTATTGTTATTTATGTCTTTTACATTTTGTATTCCCCTTGGGTAACTCACCGTCAATTCACCCGTGACCCATCTCCATGGTCCCTTGTGTTCTTTTGTACTCCATTTTGTGTCCTTACCCTCCCCTCTCCCCTCCTTCCTTCCACCCACTGAGTGTCTCTCTCCTATTTGGTTTCCTTATAGTCCTGTTATTATTATTTTTTTATTGTTATTTATGTCTTTTACATTTTGTATTCCCCTTGGGCAACCCACCACCAATTCACCCGTGATCCATTTCCATGGTTCCCTAATGTTATATTAAGCATTACTAACATTTCTGAAATAAATGAAGATATTTGAGTGCTGCTGTCACCATGCTCACTCTGTCCCCTCTGCTGCTCAGATAGACTAGACTTTCTCTGGTAGCCAGGAGATCAAGCTTTAGGAAAACAGAGTGAAAGGTAGTCATATTGCAGTCATATTGCATAGTCATATTGTATAGTCTCCTCATTCCTAGTGACAAAACAATTACTAATTGGTGAAAAGTGAAATAAAGCAAAGAAGTGAAATAAACCAAGAAGGATTCATTTTACATTAAAATATCATTTCACTTGATAGAACACAAAATAATTGAATGTGCCAGTGAGTCCCTCTCCATGCAATGACATTATCTGTCTATCTAGAGTTTTTTAGCTCATTTTTTGTCTTAAAAAGATAGATTTTGCCCTTATTTTTGAGGAAGCTAATATCATGGCCACTATTTTGCAAAAAAAAAAAAAGCTACAGACTTTTTAAACATGTTTGTTACAACACCATAAATATCAAGATTGAATTTCATCAATAATGTTACAAATTATTTATTTTTGTCCAAATAAAGATAGAAATAGAAAATTATAATTTTGGAAAGAAGTGACAAAGACCAATATATCCTGATTTATAATGATATATGCATCATTACCATATATATTACCATATATATAGTGCCTCATTATTAATAAGCAAATTAGAAATGATTGACTTTTTTCCCTTTCAGCTGTTTACCTCTGTAAGAGAACAATGCAAAACAAGGCAAGGCTGGAGTTAGCAGACTATGAAGCTGTAAGTATGAAGGACTTTCTGGCAATGAAAGTTATACAATGAACAGGAATAAGTCCTGTGATCATTTCTGGCATTCTTTTTACTTCCTACACTCGTGGATTTTAAGGATCAGATTTCCAGGATCAGGCAACACAAAGACTTAATAAATCCCTGACTTCCTTGCTTCTTCTCATCATTCACAATGAGGATAGTAAGATTCTAAATATGCAACCTGAGAGTACGGGGAAGAAGCATATATTATTTGCTAAAATTGACTTCAGTGGGAAAAAAACTTTAGAAGTATACTGTAAATAGTGAAGATACTCAAATAAAAGGGCATTTACAGTGGGAAAATA
Organism: Scalopus aquaticus; assembly: GCA_004024925.1. Classification (NCBI taxonomy): domain Eukaryota; kingdom Metazoa; phylum Chordata; class Mammalia; order Eulipotyphla; family Talpidae; genus Scalopus; species Scalopus aquaticus. The sequence goes on along the minus strand of PVIJ01009997.1, from coordinate 38,932 downwards.
GTTTATATGAAAGCTTCAGCTTGGTCATCAGAAGCAGACAAAATTAATTTGATGTAATTTGCTCAGACAGTTGCTTTGCTGTAATTTACTGAATGTGAAGCACTGTCTAGAAATGGTAGTAGGCTGACGAAAGTATACATGATTGTCCGTAACTGGGAAGGCTGAATCAATAGTAGAAAAGTATTTGCTTTCTGTTCCTGCATAAATTGAACACAGAAAAATACAAGGATTACCTCTGAGCACTTTTTTCACGCACAGTAGTCTTACAATTTTGGATGTTTAGTTGGATTCTCTAAAGTATTCATAGATATTAATATTTGTGCTTGTTTTTCTTGTTCTTCTATAACTTTTAATATGCGGGTTAGTTGCATTCAGTGAGCATGACATCATCGTTCAGAACCAGAGCACGATTAGTACTTTAAAATACTATCCGTGTTGTTTTGTTTTGTTTTTAACAAACATGTATGGTGGATAAACCTAGAAGGGAATAGTGAAAATGAGCACCAATGTTATATTTTTCAGGAGAGCCTGGCAAGGTTGCAGAGAGCATTTGCCAGGAAGTGGGAGTTCATTTTTATGCAAGCAGAAGCGCAAGCAAAGTGAGTCCTTGTGAGTCTTTTGGAGAATTCTTTGATTGTGGCTTTTCGTCCAGAGAGACAATACAGTTAACACTGCTTATTATTTATTATCACTATGTTGACAGAGTGGATAAAAAGAGAGACAAGATTGAAAGGAAGATCCTTGATAGCCAAGAGAGAGCATTCTGGGATGTACATAGACCTGTGGTAAGCAAACAAAGCAATGTCTTCTCAGATTCATAATCTCAAGCCTTTGGTAAGTGTGGGATACCCTGAAGAAGAGAAGACAGAATGTAGTAATCCCATTTCTTTCCCCCAAGTCATGGTGAATTAGTTAGGAAAAGAGGGCTGCCTTTGTGTAGGAATGACCATGGTTCGACAGTGTAATATACAGTTTATTAAACTGCATTTTTTCTACCATTACATTATTTATTCATGAATGATGATTGAGGGGTTTGATATTTTTTTCTAAGTTTTGGTTTGTTTTTACTTTATATTATTTTTAGTATTTCCTCACATTTTTTTTTGATTTGCATGGTGTGGAAATGGACTACAACTCATTAAGTATAAACAACTGATTAATTCCAATTAATCAGTGACAGTATTTCAGATTATCAGATTGAATTAAGGTGCTTAACCTATAATCCATGTATAAATTATGTTTCTATGAGTAACCTTTACATTTGACATGTCTCTGTTGTTATTGTTGTTGTTGTTAAGGTAATATTGATTTAAATCACAGAATATGTCTTAGTGGTATATGTTTAGACCTCTACAAATGTATGTAATTTCATCACACCCATTACCAAAACCCCAATAATTCTTTATTGGACCCCCCTCTCCTTTTTGCACGCACCTTACCACATCACTCTCTTGTAGCTTTAGTCATAGTCCAATGTTTTCTCCCCCCTCCTGTTTACACCCCTCCCACTCTGCCTGCCCTTCCCCATACTCTTTGGATGCCTCATACCTATGGTCAGCTTTCAAGGTTTGTCTTTGTCTGACCTTTTGTTTGATTTCTTTATATTCCACAAATTAGTGAAACCATCCAATATTTATCTTTCTCCTTCACACTTATCTTATTGTAATCCTTTCCAGATCCATTCATGTTGCCACAAACAGAATGAGTTTATATATTTTGATGGCTGAGTAGTATTCCATTGTGTATATATACCATATATTTTTGGTCTATTCATCTGTGTTGGGGAATTTAAGTTGTTTCCATATTTTGGCTATTGTAAATAGTGCTGCAGTAACAGAGAAGTGCAGGTTTTCTTTCAAATTAGTGTTATGTGTACTTTGGAATTGATAAATTTTTATTCTTGAATGAAAAAAATACTGCAACAAAGCAGTTTGCATGGCTCTGTATTTATTTTTTTCTGAATTCATAATAAAAGTAAAACTGTTGCTCCTTATTTTTTTTTCCTGTTTTACAATTTAATTCATCATTTGCTTTTGATATCAGCTTTGATGGACCAGTATTTTAGTAGGTTCAAATTCAAATCAGTTTATACTTTTACTGATGTATCTGGCCGTTTTGTCTACATTCAATATCTTAGTTGGTTTTCTTTCATAATAATGTTAAGTCATGTGTCTAAGAGTAACAAATGAATGTTCTTGATTAATACCAAAAACTTTGTGTAAAGAACAATGGTTATGAGCATTCATGAGCATATACTTCTATTTTTATTTCATATCTTAATCTCCTATATGCTTCTTTAAATATAGACAATGCATTAGCCAATATTATTTACATAGAAAATGTTCAAATAAATAGGAAGTTCACTGCATGAGACATCAAGTTTGATGAGAATACATTAAAATGTATTAATGAATACATTATTTTTTTAAAGATTTATTTATTTAGGCATACAAGAACTGGGGTGCAGGCCACAGGTGTGGGGTGGTGAGAATATTTACCAGAGAGAGAAGGGAGCAGAACAGGCAGATTGACTGAATTACACTGCTGAGGGGAGCAGCGGGCGTGGCAGGAGAGGCCCTCTTGTGCCATGTGGGAAGCTCCCTGGCCGGGGATCAAACTCTTGCTTCAGTGGCTGTGGATAGCGTCATAGGCTGAGACTTAACCTGTTACACCACCAAGGTCCTTTATTAATGAATACATTAAAATGTATTTCAAGTAACTGAGGATAGGTCAAAATAGAAATATTCCAAATATTTCAATTTTAAGCAGTAATGCAATTGTTATTCGATATATTAAAGATTCTGTACTGAATATTTTTCTCTTTTGAATTTTTGAAAAATTAGTATTTAGGAGCAGCTGGTATATGTACACAACAGAATACTACTCAGATATAAAATATGATGAACTCTTAACTGGCTTTCTTACGCAAAATTCACTATGAGCTCTATTACTAATGGTGAAGGAAGGTTATGAAAATAGGTATTGTAAAGATATGAAGTGGAATTTTTTCATGTCTGTTTGTTTTAAGCAACCTCTGGACATCAAACAATACATTATATTCCAGTGTTTATCCGTTTTGTGTCCCTCAACATCTGGTGTCCCTTGATAGTCTCATTCAGCTTTGATAGCCCAAATCCTCCAGTCAACCAGCAGACACACGCTATTCAGGATCCCTTGGATTACCCACATGCTTTCCATAGCATACACTAATGTAAACTGATGCCATTTCAACACACTCCCTTGCTCTATTGCCTAAGAATTACTCGGCCAGTACCTTGCCTTCTGTGTGCCCTGTTGCAATAAGAAACTGTCCGCAGTTATTTCATGCCCTGTCTGGTTTGAATTAGGTGGTGATCCTCTGTGTCTTCCCACAAATGAAAAACATAAGAATTTTCTCTAAGGGGAGTCCTGCTTCACTCTTCACTAGGATTCTAATTATTCCTGCATGTGGAGAGTGAAACCATTGGTTTCATATCTTTAATTGAACATATATTTGCTTATGAGGGTCTTTATAGTACTTGAACATGTTATTCAATACTTGGGCATTGCTTATTTGCTTATTTTCTAGAAGAAAATAAACATAGCTTCAAGTTATATGTGAGAACGGCATTCACTGATCTAAACTCCTAACTATTTTTCTTACAATACAATGCCATGTTGGTCTTTCATTTTTAGCTTAAACATTTTGAAGTAGTCCTAGGTTCACTGTAAAGAGTTGACAATTGTCTGTAAACCATATCTACCTTTGTAGTCACTGCTTTGTATCTTGGCCTGGATTCTTTTTTTTTTTTTTAAGATTTATTTTTTATTTATACATACAAGCTGGGGTACAGGCCAGAGGCATGGGGCGGCGAGAGGGTTCGCCAGAGCCAGAGCGGGGAGCAGAACAGGCAGATCAGAAGTACACTGCTGAGGGGAGCAGCGGGCGAGGCAGGAGAGGTCTGCCGCACCATGTGGGATTCTCCCCGGCTGGGCGTCGAACTTGCATCGCCGCTGCCGACAGCTCCACAGCGCAGCGCTCAACCGCTGCGCCACCGGGGAGGCCCTTGGCCTGGATTCTTAGTGAGAGTTGATTGACAAAGATAATTATGCTGGTCAGGATATTAACAGCAAGGGACTCCTAAGAGGTATTTTAATGGCTGTTTCCTCAGCAAAATACATAAGCTTTATCTCCATTCCCTGACTGCAGTGTCAACTAAATAATGCTTTCTGGTATAACTACTCAAAAAAAAGTGGCATAGGGAGAAATAGCAATATTGTTAGTTTCTGAGGATGGAGGCACTTTTGTGTTTATTCCTAGACATTGGCTCTGCACTTATCATAATGAATCCAATGTCAGTGTATTGGAATTTGAAATTTTGTACTCCATGGTTGAAAAATAATAGCTGTTTTTCTTCAAGTGAGGTTCTGTTTAAATCCTATTCTGCAATGGAAATTATGACACTACTTTTGTCTTTTAGTAATTATTTTGTAAAATTTAAATGTTTTCAAATGGGATCAGTGAAGCTAACTTTTGTGTATTGACACCAAATTATTATTATTATTATTATTATTATTATTATTATTATTATTATTATTATTATTATAGCAAACTAGAATGTTGCAATATGTGTCAGAAAATACCAGACAGAGCGTAATTTAGGATGTATAGGACCTTTCATTCCATACCAAAGCTCACAAATAAGATGTCTCATTGTCTAGGAAACTCTCCAACTGTGTACTCTCCAGTTTTAGTCATGTCAAAAAGAAATGAGGTCTAGGAACAGAGTGTGTAGCAGACAGGCTTTGAGGTCAGGCAAACCTAAGACAGTAATTTATTATGCCCATCTTAGACAATTACCCCTTTCTGAGAATTAGAATTATCACTTATAATTTGGAACTGTAAGAGAGAGTAGCAAGATCACAGAGAGCAGAGAGCGCAGAGTTAGATGGCAACAGAGCAATGCCAATACCTTCTGAAGAGAAAACATGATTACAGCACATATTAGGAGCAAATGCCAGATGAAGGTGGCCCCAGAGAGCAATAGAATAAGCAAAGGAATAACAACCTAGTAGTCAGATGGGTTTGGTGAACCCCTATAGTGTTGCCTACCCTCAGGTGGCAATCAGCTCTGACCTGGCAGAACCCAGAAAGTCTGAAGCAGGATCTGGATGCAGCCCTACCACAGCTGGCCTCAGAAGAACTCAGTAAGCCCTGGGCTGGGACCTGAAAACAACCCCACCATAGTAGGTCCCAGCAAGCCCTGGAAAAAGACCTGGAAACAGCCCCACTCACTGCAGTATTCCCCTGGAGACTCCAGTGAACCACTAGTACAGAACCTGAAAGCAATCACACCAGTGACAATATCAGTGGAATCCAAAAAAGCCAAGGAAAAAGAATGGAAGCAGCTCCAACAAACAGACCTCAGCAGTCCCAATAAACACCCAGGGGAACCTGAAATCAGCCCAGACCTGTAGGTACTGGTAAGCAATGGAGCAGGCTCTGCCAAGGGGCACAAAAATATAGGCACTGGCAGAGTAAATTTCAGGGTCTGGTTCCCACTAGCTGTGTTACTTAGAATAGTGAGACAGGGGGCCACTGTTTAGAGGTATAGTCCCTTGGAAAGGAATTGGATTGACTGCCATTTGGACATTAGAGACCAGTGCAGACTACAACAGTGTAGATAATGAGGAGATTCATACTTCGTTGAATAGGAGATAAGTAGAGACTGAAACCTGGGATTGTCTGGATTAAGGGGATTGGTGGCAGGACTGTTGGTTTATTCAAAGACCCCGGGATGAGAGGAAACAGAGGCTGTGTGGTAGAATACTCCTTTGAAAAAGGAGAAAACTTTATGGAAGAGCAGGGTGCTCCTCACACATTAGGTCATCAGTAAAGATAAAAACAGAACAGGCATTGCATCTGCTCTCCTCCTTCACATGCTCTAGGACTAGTGGTTAATTTGTAAGGCACAATGAAAATACAGATTCTACCAAGTCTCTTATCACAAACTCTGGGTTGTAGAGGTCTGGGGAGTGCCACAAACGTAAATCATCTCCACCCCATTTCAGTCACATAATTATCTAGACCACTCCAAGTTTCTTCATGATCCTACTGATTCTACCACCACAAAAATAAACATGAGTATATACAGAAGCCAACAAAGGACAACAATCAATCAGTCAATTGAACAAACAAAACCACAGTGTCACCTGGGTAACAAGTAAGAGTTGAACCCCCTACCTTACTGCTAAAGATATTATAAACCTCAAAAATTTGGGAGACCTTAGTTAACAAAGTGGGAAGACAAATACACACACACACACACACAAACACGTGCGTGTGCGTGCTTGGAAATATAAGAATTAAAGAGTATGTCTTCACAAGAACAACTCTCCAGAATCCAAACACAAAAGAATGAAAGATAATGTCTGCATATCAGAGAGTTCAGAAATCTTTTTTTTTTTAATTTTTTTTAAAGATTTATTTATTTATACATACAAGCTGGGGTACAGGCCAGAGGTGTGGGGCGGAGAGAAGGTTCACCAGAGACAGAATGGCGAGCAGAACAGGCAGATCAGAAATACACTGCTGAAGTGAGCAGTGGGTGAGGCAGGAGAGGTCTGCAGCACCATGTGGGATTCTCCCCAGGTGGGAGTCAAACTCGCATTGCCGCTGCCAACAGCTCCATAGCGCAGCGCCTAACCGCTGCGCCACCAGGGAGGCCCGAGTTCAGAAATCTTATAACAAAGAAACTCAAAAAGATAGAAGAAAATTCAGAATACAAAACAAAAAACAAGGCAAAGCAATACAAGAGAATTCAAAAAAGCTAGTCAAGATAAACCCCATGCTGGATCACAAAACAAATGTCAATAAAATTCATGAAGTTCAAAATCATATTACACATCTTCTCTAACAAAAAGAAAAAAACAGGAACCAAATTAGATATCAACCACAGACTGAAAGCTGGAATAATCCTCTAATATTTGGAGACTGAATAAAACATTATTGAATGACTATTGGGTTAATGAGGAAATTGACAAAGAGATTAAAATATATCTGACACAAACAAAGATGAAGACTCTCCTACCAGAATATGGATGCAATAAGGTCAATATTGTGGTAATTATATAGCAATACATATCCAAAAGGATACATGCACCCGTATGTTCATTGTGGCACTGTTCACAATAGCAAAAGTATGGAAGCAACCCAGATGTCCAGAAATAGATGATTGGATCAAGAAGATGTGGTACATATACACAATGGAATACTATTCAGCATTCAAAGAAGATAAACACACGCAATTTGCAGCGACATGGATGGAATTAGAGGGGATCACACTCAGCGAAATAAGCCAGAAAGAAAGAGAAAAATATCGAATAGTTTCACTCATAACAGGACTATAGGGAAACCAAATAGGAGAGAGACACTCGGGGTGGGAGGGAGGAGAGGATAAGGACACAAAATGGAGTAGAAAAGGACACAAGGGATCACAGAGATGGATCACGAGTAAATTGATGGTGGGTTACCCAAGGGGAATACAAAATGTAAAATACATAAATAACAATACAAAAAAGTAATATTGTATCTCTGAAGAAATACTACAGACAAGAAGATAATGGAATAACATATTATAAATACTCCAAGAAAAAAAAATGTCGAACAAGTCTACTCTATCCTGCAGGACTCTCATTCTGTATGAGGGAAAGACAAGGACATTCTCAGACAGAGAAAATCTTAGTGAGTTTGCATCCACTAACCACCATTCCCCTGCAAGAAATATTAAAATATTTAAGATATAACAGAGCCTCAAACTAGGGACAAAATAACAGTGACAGACATTTACATGTCAATAATCACTTCAAATATCAAAGGACTAAATTCACCAATAGAAAGACACAACAGGGCCTCCCTGGTGGCGCAGCAGTTGAGCGCTGCGCTGTGAAGCTGTCGGCAGCAGCGATGCGAGTTCGAGCGCCCAGCCAGGGAGAATCCCACATGGTGCGGCGGACCTCTCCTGCCTCGCCCGCTGCTCCCCTCAGCAGTGTATTTCCGATCTGCCTGTTCTGCTCCCCGCTCTGTCTCTGGTGAACCCTCTCACCGCCCCACGCCTCTGGCCTGTGCCCTAGCTTGTATGTATAAATAAATAAATCTTTAAAAAAAAAAAAAAGAAAGACACAGCATATATGGTTGCGTTAAGAAAAGTAATCTATATTTTGCTGCCTCCAGGACATACCTAGGTACTCATGGGAACTGAATTAAAGTAAAAGGATGGAAAACAATGCTGAAAGTAAATGGCACCCAAAGAAAAGTAAGAAAATCCATATTTATGTCAGACAAAATATATTTCCAGCTTAAAAAAGTAACTAGAGATAAGAGTAGTGACTATATAGTGATCAAGGGGATAATAAAGCAGGAAAACATAACACTCATCTGTATATACTCACCACATGAAAGAGTACCATATGCATCAGAAAATTACTATCGAATTAGAAAACAAACATTGGAGAAAATAAATATGTGGATAGAGAATTCAATATCCAACTCTCAGCAATGGACAAATCAATGATACAGAAAATAAATATGGACAGAATCACCCTGGGGGGGGGGGAACTAAACAGCATGGGTCTAAAGGACAATGACAGAACACTTTATACCCCAAAATGTAGAATACACATTTTGGTCAAGTGCACATGGGTCATTCTCCAGGACTGACCACATACTGGGCCACAAGACAAGCATCAACAAATTTATGAACATAGAAATCATATCAAAAACTTTCTCTGACCATAAAGCTACTGGATTAGAAACCAACTACAAAAAGAAAACAAGAAAATACTTTAATACTTGGAGAGTGAATAAAACATGACTAAACGATCACCAAATTAATAAGGAAACCAAAGAAGAAATTAAAAAATACCTGGAGGCAAAGGAAAATGAGCACACTTTCAAATGTATGGGACACGGCAAAAGCAGTTCTAAGAGGAAATTATATAGCAATACAGCCCCGATTTAAGAAACTAGAAAGAACCCAAACAAACAACCTTGATGCTCATACCAAGGAACTGGAAACAGAAAAACAAAAAATATCCAAAAGTCAGTAGAAGGAAGAAGATAATAAAAAGTAGAGCAGAAATGAATGAAATAGGAAAATATAAAACAGTGACTTGATAGCGGGTTACCAAAGGGGAATACAAAATGTAAAAGATATAAATAACAATAAAAATATATATATTTTTAAAAAATAGTCCAAAAGATCAATGGAACCAAACACTGGTTCCTTGAAAAAATAAACTTATAGCTAGACTCACTAAGAAAAAAAAAATGGGGAAAAACTCAAATAAATAGAATAAAAAATAAAAGTTGCAACACGTACCACAAAAGTTTAGAGGATAATTAATTACTATGAACATTTGTAAGCAAACAAATTCAACAACCTAGATGAAATGGACAGAAATATATGCATAATTCTTAAACTTATACGTTCATCTATGACAAAGTAGGGATGAAATAGAAAAACTGAACAAACCAATCACAAACAAAAGCAAAAGTCCAGGGCCAGATGGTTTCACAAGTGACTTTAACCAAACCTTCAAAGACAAACTTTTATCTATCCTAATCAGACTCTTACAAAAAATCGAGAAAGACAGAATTTTTACAAAGGCATTTTTTGAGACCAACATTACACTAATAACAAAACTAAACAAAGAAAGTAAACTAAAGACCAATATACCTGATAAACACAGATGCAATAATCCTAAATAAATCCTTAGCAAACCTAATCTAACAATGAATTAAATAGATTATACATCAAGAACAAGTGGGATTTTTATATCAGGAACTAAAGGATGGTTCAACATCCCAAAATCAATCAATGCAATTCACCAAAAAACACGAGGAAGGTAAAACAAATACAGTTATATCAATTAACACTGAGAAAACATTTGATTAGACCCAGTGTAGCGGCAAGATAGACTGGGGCAGGTTCTGTGGATCTGGGCAGAGCAGTAAAAGGAGGAGATGGAGCCCTTGATGGCTTTTTTAGGCTTTTAATGACCTTTTGTAGTGAGGCAACCAGGTACAGGGCAGGCAGGGAGGATAAGGGACTGGCAGGCCTCCCGGCCCCTGGCAAATCTTCACTCTTTCTGGGCTCTCTAACGTTCTCACATGGTCTCTGCTGCACCCTGAATGGTCTTCTGCCTCCAAGCTCAGTTCTCTTCCTCTACTGCTGCTTCTGCTGCTTTTATCCTCAGCCTCCAGGCCCACGTGTGCCAACTAACGCATGCCCACATTCTGCTTCAGGTGCCCGCCTTCAAGCATGAGTGTATGACCTCAGGGGTCTATCACTGATGGGAGGGTGGAAAATTCTGATCATTCTTTCATTTACCCTACACCAGGACACATTTATGATGAAAACCCTTGAAAAACTAGGGATGAATGGAATATATCCTAAAATAATATAACCATATATGACACATCCACATTTAGTATCATTCCTAATGGTGAAAAATGTGAAAGCCCTTCACTTAAGATCTGGTACAAGACAAGGATATCAACTCTCACCACTACAATTCAATATGTATTAGAACTCTGAGCTAGAGCAATGAGGCAAGAAAAAGCAATAAAATGAATCCAAATTGGGAAAAAAGTAAATTTATCATTATTTGTAGATGACATGATAATATATGTTGGGTTGGCTACTCACCAGCACATCCCAGGGACACACTGAAGGACGTGTTGTGGAGCAGGTTTGCAAGGTAAGATTCTGCTGCTTAGTGAACAACCCTCTTTATTTTTAGTAATATACAGGAATGATTGATTATGTGACAATGGCAGGAGGAGCAGGGTCCAGGGAGACAAAAGGTAATGGTGAAATGGAGGAGATATGTCAGTCACATATACAGGGAGGACTTTCTTTTTTTTTTTTTTTAATTTTATTTATACATACAAGCTGGGGTATAGGCCAGAGGCGTGGGGGCGGCGAGAGGGCTCACCAGAGACAGAGTGGGGAGCAGAACAGGCAGATCAGAAGTACACTGCTGAGGGGAGCAGCGGGCGAGGCAGGAGAGTTCTGCAGCACCATGTGTGATTCTCCCCGGCCGGGCATCGAACTCGCGTCGCTGCTGCCGACAGCTCCTCAGCGCAGCGCTCAACCTCTGCGCCACCAGGGAGGCCCTGGGAGGACTTTCTTGTGCAGGTACTTGATGTAATTTCTGAGTGACTCCCAGATCACCTCAGACCAAGGCCACACAACCAGTCTGAAGGCTAACTAGGAATCCCTGACTGCCTAGTGATGTGGCCCATTGTGTTAAGGCAGTCATGCAGCCTTATCCAAATACCCCGACTCCACACACACAAGTTCATAGAGAGGCCATACATACACAGGTGCAGACACCCCAAGTGGTAGAAAGGACACAAATTTACATAGAGAATCCCAAAAGATTCCAACAGCAAAAAAAAAAAAAAAAGAAACAATATACCTGCTCAACAAAATGGTGGAATACAAAATTAACACATAAATTATCAGCTGCCTTCCATATAAAAGTAATGAACTAGAATAAGAAGAAATTAAGAAAACCACCACCAATTACAATCTCACAGAAAAAATAATTAAAACCTGGGAATAAATCTAACAAAGAATTCGAGGAATGTATACATGAAAAAATGAAACACTGTTAAAAGAAATAGAAGACAAAGGAAATAGAAAGATCTTCCCTGCTCATAGATTAGAAAAATCAACATTGTCCAAATGGCTATCCTGCCCAAAACAGTTTATAGACTCAGTACAAACCCAATAAAAATCCAAATGGCATTCTTCAAAGAAATAGAACAAAGATTACTGAAATTCATATGGAAACACAAAAAAATGTGAATAGCCAAAGCTTCCATGAGTAAAAAAGGGTAAAGTGGCTGTATCACACATCCAGACTTCAAACTATACTATAAAGCCATAATAATTAAAACAGCATGGTATTGGAACAAAAACAGTACCATCAGTGGAATAGAATTGGGAACCCAGAAATAAATCCACACATTTATAAACTAATCTATGAGAAAGGAGTGAAGTATATACTCTGGAGGATGGGAAACCACTTCATTAAACAGTACTGGGAAAATTGAACTGCCACATGAAGTATATAAAACTAGAACACTATGTGACACCATAAACAGAAGTCAACTCAAAATGGATAAAATACCTGAGGTAAGAACTAAAACCATAACATAAGTATGTGTTATGTATATAACATGAAGAGTACCTAAGGAAAATACTCTACTCCATGGAGATGACTTTGTGAACTCATCTCCAATGGAGAAAATAAACAACTAGGACTATATCAAACTAAAAACGTTTTGTATAGTGAAAAAGACAGTGACCCAAACAAAGATTTCCATTGTGCAAAAGCACAGCCTTAAGACTCAGTTTTGAAGAGTCTAGAAATAGTCTCCATTCTTCTGGGTCATGAGTGATTTCTAAGGCATTCATGAGGCCCTCAATATCGGAACAGAATACCAGTGTACTTTCCTTTCCGAAGAAAGGCTCCAACTGCTGGTGGCACTTTCGATATAAAGTAATTGTGACATCTTCTTCTAGAAGATCCCATTGTTGGAGTCTTGATCCTAGCAATTCTGCCTTGTTCTTGGAGAAGTCCAAATCACGAACCAGGTCATTTAGTTCTTCTGTGTTGGTGTGAGTGGGTTTGATGGTGCACCACAGTGAAAATCTGGATCACTGCATGCTGATGGAACAGGAGAACAGGTCAGCTCACCCTTGTCCTCATCAGATGAATCAAGAGAATATTCTGATGGAGGTTCTGGAATAGGAAGTCCCTCAGCATGTGGAACTAGTCTCAATCCGAACGGAATGTTTGGGTACATTATTCTCGACTTCTTTTCTTTGTTATTCCACCAGAAAGAGGAGGAAGCAAGCAGAAGTAACAGTCTTTTATGTGGTTGCTTGGCTCTGTCCACACCCTGGGGTCTACAGATAGCATTGCTGGTCTTTTGCCATTTAACCACTGTGAAAGCTGTGTTGTACATGTAGCACAGCATAGATGCAGGGCCCAAGGCTTGTGTTGGTCACCAACCTTGCATCCGAAATAAAGATGATAAGCCTTCTTCACTTGAGAAGTGATACTTTTCTTCTGGTTGGCAAATGTCACTTCCCCACAAATAGAGCAGAAACCGTCCAACGCTAATAATGCACTTTTGAGACATTATTGTTCTGTACTGTGCCTAAAGGGATAAAATAAAAACAGTTCTATGGAACAGTAGCTTAAACTGTCTCACACAAAGTCTGAACTATTTTCAGTGCTCAACCTTTCCGACAGGGCTTTATCTAGTGCACTGCTGATGTCAGCTTACCTCAGCAGCCGCCTGGCAGTAGTATTGCATTGCATCAGAAAATGATGCAATCAACTCTGGATGATATGTGCATGATGGTATTATCAATGTGGTGCAATATTCCATCATTCTAGGCTGATTTAGGATGTTCTTGCAGTCCTACTGTATAAATTTACATGGTGAAATATATAAAATGAATTATATGAAATATCTTCAAAACGAGAGCTAATAAAAAATTTTTCAGGATTGTATTCATGTTCAGCACACCAAGATACTACAGATTAGAGCCTTTTAAAGTCAGTAATGATCTCACTGTTGACCAGTGCAATCTTTAATCAAATGGGATCCAATGGAAAACAGGGACATTTGTACTTCTATCAGATAATGCAATTCCTTGTTAAAAAAAGGTAAAGAGACAGGTTTGGACTATACGTAATGATTAAGGGTATTAGGAAGACATAACATTCATCAGTGTATATTCTCCAAATAAAGGAGCACCTAAATATCTTAGGCAACTACTATTGACTCAAAACAACAAACATTGGGGGAAAAAACACATTTGCAGAGGAGACTTAAATATCCCATTCTCACCAATAAGCAGAATGAGACAAATACCCTTTGGTATCACTTATACGTAGGATATAGAGAAAAAAGCAGAGAGTTAGATAAAGTGAAACCAAAAATCAAACAAAGAAATTTGACTGGGATCTGAGGCTACCACAGGGTGTGGGAGACGGGAGAGAACAAAATGGGAAAGGAGCACAATGGACAATGGTTGAGTACTATGAGTGTTTTGTTTGTGGATATGGTGTGAAAGCAACACCTGATGGGGGTGGTCCTACACTTCTAATACACTTCATATACAAAGTTGTAAACCAATTAGCTCAGTAAAAATATAATAATAATAATAATAACAATAATAATAACAATAGAAGTTTAAGATATCCTATAAGATTCAAAGTTGATAAAAGCTTTTGGGTTAAATCTGTGATTCTGACTAGGCTAGTAATATAAGGAAGTAATAAGGGTGTTAAATTAAATGTCATAGAGGGGAATAAATTCTCATAGACTATCACTTCTTAAACCTTCTAATTGGAAAACCAATCCTCTTTAATCCCTGTGCTTTTCTCCTCTTCACAATGGAGCAGTGTTGATATTCTGTTCCAAGGGGTGAAGCCAAAAACAGTTTAGTCAACACAAATCCAATATGAAGTCAACTTCTACCCTTTGTAGTGACTTTTTTATTTGTATTTCTGTTTACTTTTCATATTTTTCAAATTCATTGAGGTATATCTGACAAACAATTTTGTAAAATAAAACATAGAACATCGTGGTATGATATATATTCACCCCGTAAGTTAATTAGCATTGTTCTAATGAAAAATGCTAATTAATCCTAAGCATATTTGAGGTGTGCCCTGATAAGTAGAGTCGACCATTTAGCATGAGTCACCATTCCTTTTGGCTTTCAGAACTAGGACTATATTTTGAGGTAGTATCAAAAGAGAACATTATTAATAACACAGAGTACACAATAGAAGACCACAATTACAAATATCCCTTCATAAATATGAGAAGCACCTTCACATTCTTTTCTTGGGGGAGAGGAATTCTGGCAAAATATCTAGGTGCAAGTATTTTTTAAACTTTATTAAATGTAACATACATACAGTAAATTTTTTAAAGATTTATTTATTTATGCATACAAGCTGGGGTACAGGCCAGAGGCGTGGGGAGGTGAGAGGGTTCACCAGAGACAGAGTTGGGAGCATCAAAGGCAGATCGACAGAAATACACTGCTGAGGGGAGCAGCGGGTGAGGAAGGAGAGGTCTGCCGCACCATGTGGGAATCTCCCTGGCCGGGCGCTGAACTCATGTCACCGCTGCTGACAACTCCACAGCGCAGTGCTTAACCGCTGCGCCACCAGGGAGGCCCTACATGCAGTAAATTTTACAAAGCAGAAGTCCTTGATGAATTTTAAGGGAATTTCTCCTTCAGGGAAAAGTTTTAAACATAGTCAAACTGACCATGGTTTTAACAGACCCTAATTATTATGAGGAAAGACAAATATAAAAATCCAGTTCCCCTACCACCAGCATTTCTGAAACCATGAAAGCAAAAGACTGGAGTAAAAGATTGAAAGTATTGAAAGAAAAAGTCCATCAAGCTAGAACACATATCTAACAAAATTATCCTTTATAAGTTAAAGGGAGATAAAGATGCTCAAACAAATATTGAGTGATTCTGTAGTTAGCACATTTACTTTGAAAGAAATTCCTCAGAAATAAGAAATACAATATATGTAAGACAGTCAAGTTTACAAAAAGACCAGAAAAGCAAGAATGTTAGAATAAATAAGGTTTATATGAAAAAATTTAATTATCCTATTCTTAATAGTTGTTTGAATATCATCAGTGTATTCTATAATTACAGTTTAAAGATAAGTGTAATGTATAGAAATGTTAAGAGATGGCAGCTCTCTGGCCCACCTGTTGCTATGCAGGTGTTTTTTTTTTTTTTAATAAACCTTTTCCCTTTGCAAAACAGGAGGCTCAGGGCCTCCCTGGTGGCACAGCGGTTAAGCGCTGCGCTGTGGAGCTGTCAGCAGCGGTGACGTTAGTTCGACACCCGGCCAGGGAGAATCCCACATGGTGCGGCAGACCTCTCCTGCCTCGCCCGCTGCTCCCCTCAGCAGTGTATTTCTGATCTGCCTGTTCTGCTACCCGCTCTGTCTCTGGTGAACCCTCTCGCCGCCCCACGCCTCTGGCCTGTACCCCAGCTTATATGTATAAATAAAAATTAAATCTTTAAAAAAAAAAAACCAAAAAACAGGAGGCTCAGGCAACTATGCTGCCCAACTGTGGCTATGCAGATGCCTCTCTTTTTCTTTCTCCTTTTCCTAATAAATATGTCCTTTTAAAATGTAAATATATATATATATATATTAAAAGGTAAAGAAAGGATGAAGAATTGGGAATAATCTACTATTAGGTACTGGAATGATCTATAAAGTAGAATAGTGTTATTTGAATGAATATTTGTATTAGATATAGAGGTGTAGTGCAAACCCAAAGACAATCACTAACAAAAATAAAGTTTAAAATAATATATTTTTGATATCTCATATATGTTGATATGAACACAAATGTTGTCAAGATATTTCTTCAATATTTGATGTTTAAATTTAATACTATTCAAAAATCCAGAAAATCATTTTGTGATTATTGCAAAAAGATTCTAAAATTCAGGGCCTCCCCAGAGGTGCAGCGGTTAGGAGCTGTGCTGTGGAGCTGTTAGCAGCAGCAATGTGGGTTCAAAGCCCAGCCGGGGAGATTCCCACATGGCGCTGCAGACCTCTCCTGCCTTGCCCGCTGCTCCCCTCAGCAGTGTATTTCCCTCAATCTGCCTGTTCTGCTCCCCGCTCTGTCTGTGGTGAACCCTCTCGCCTCCTCACACCTCTGGTCTGTACCCCAGCTTGTATGCATAAATAAATAAATCTTTTAAAAAATTAATTCAAAATGTGTAAAAACTGGAATTTAAGATCTGAACATGATGTACATAAAAAAAGACAGACATTAAGCTCTTTGGCAGATCATTGCCATTGTGACCTGTGACCAATGGCAGTGGAAACTGAAACAAAAATAAACATGGGGGATAATCTAAAAGTTAACCCAGATTGACACTACCTACACAGGGTCCTGCTGCTTGAGATAAAACTGGAATACTAGTTAGCCATCAGAGGTCAGCAAAGACCACACCAGAGCAGCCTTGAGGAGATTGATGCTTCATTAAACAAGATGTAGGTGGGAATTCTGGGAGGCAGGCCAAGACCTCAGTGGAAAAAACAAGGACTATGAACTGGGCTGTGCTCCCACACTCCCAACCTTTGGGACTGGGACTGACTTTGTGAAGCGCACTGCAACACACAGAGTGTGGTACACAGAGTGGGTGTGGAATGCTTGAGAGTCGGGATATTGGCAGTGTAGCAAATACAAGTCAGCTCCCCCAGCATTCCTTCCAGCAACTGGACTCTTCCAAGATTCTGACCCACATCCTGACTCAGCAGCTTCGAAATCAGGTCTCCAGACTCACAGAACACAGTTCCAAAAACTACAACAATTACTGGAAAACTAATATAATTTTCAAAGTTATCACTACAGATACCTTGCAAAAAAAAAAAAAGGAAATCTAAAGTAGCACAATATATAGGTAAACACAGACACACACACACACACACACACACAGAACCTTGAACCCTCAAGGAAATATGTCAACACAAGGAGAGAATAACATTCAAGAATTCAACCACAGAACAAGGAAGCTTTAACCAGTTGCAGAGCTCAAAACTGTCATCATACAAAAATTTTAAAAATAGAAAACACCGAAAACTGATCAAGATACAAAAAAACTAAAAAAAAAAATGATCTGAGAAATAAACATAATGAACAGAAAACATAAATTTAAACTTTGACTAATAAAATAACAGAGATGCAGAAAATTAGAACATGAATGAATGAAATAAAATTCTGGAGAAAGCTATGGAAGCAGAATAGACAAAATGAACAATCAAATCAGTAAATTCAAAGGTAATAATGAACAATGGGTCCAATGGAAGAAGAAAGAGAAACAAAGAAAATAATAAACACTTCAAATATTATTTTATTCCATTAGGAAAGGTAATATAAGAATGACGGATACTCCAGAAGAGAGAAAGGAACAGAGAATTTATTAAAATAAATTCTACAGGAAAGCTTCCTAAACTTGGGGAAGGAACTAGAGGTGATTTCTTGAATTTAAAAAAAAAAAAAATCTAGTTATCTAAATATGATGAGACCTATACCAAGGCACATGGTAATGAAACTATCAATAATTCAATTCATAGAATGATTTTGAAAGTGGCTCAGGAAAAAAAAAACAAAAAACAAAAACAAACCAAAAAAAACAGGCAGAACCCATATAGGTACTCCTAACAGGCATACATTAGAATTCTCTGATGAAACTTAAAAAGAAGTAGAGAATGAAATGATATATCAAAACAATTACAGATAAACATACCCAGCCAAAAATCCCATATTGTTCAATATTCTATATATGCCTGGGAGACAAAAAGTCCTTCCCAGACATACCAAAGCTGGAGGATTTTGTCAACACTAACTCAACTACAAGAATGAAAGCAGTTATCTCTTTTTAACTCAAGAGAAGAAAATAGATGATTACAGAACATAGATACAACCAGAAAACTAAAAACAAAATGACAGTATCCACTACATATCAATAATAAAGGTGATTGTACATAACCTAATTCAACAATCAACAGGCACAGAGTTTTATTCTAGTGGATTAGAAATCAAAACCCAAATTTCTGCTGTCTTCTAAATACGCATCTGAGTTTCAAAAATTAACATAGACTTAAGTAAATGGTTAGGAAAAAGTCCTAAAAGCAAATGGAATCCACCTCACCCACCCCCTCCAAAAATAAATAAAAGCTGTGACAGTCATGTTGATATAAGAGAAAATAAATTTTCAGCCAAAAAAGAGGCAGAGATAGACATAATGATTAAGATATTGAACCATCATGAATATAAAACACTGAAACAAATGATGGAGTATCAAAATACATAGGCAAATGCCATCCAACCCAAAATAAATATGGCCATTAAGGCAATAGTAGTAAGGGACTATATATAACACCCCATCATATCAATGGACTGGTCAAACAGAAAATCAACAAGGAAAGAGCAGCTTTAAATAAGGAATTATGCTGCATTTATATGGCAGAGTTCCTCCATGAAGCGCCTCCATACATTCTTCTCAAGTGAATATGATTATTTTCCAGGATAGACCATATCTTGAGTCACAAAACAACTTTTTTTTCAAAGATTTATTTCTTTTTGCATACAAGCTGGGGTGCAGGCCAGAGGTGTGGGGCAGTGAGAGGGTTCACCGGAGACAGAGTGGGGAGCAGAACAGGCACATTGATGGAAGTACACAGCTGAGGGGAGCAACAGACAAGCCAGGGGAGGTCTGCTGTGCCATGTGGGAATCTCCCTGGCCTGGCTTTGAACTCTTGCTGCAGCCGCTGACAGCTCCATAGCGCTGAGCTTCACCATTGCGCCACAAGGGAGGCCCCTTACAGAACAACTTTTAATAAATGTGAATATTGATTGCTTTTCATAACAGTTTGACTAGTTCACATTGTCACCACAGTGCAATGGTAGTGGGTTTCTTTCTCTTTGTACTTCTCCAAAACTTGTTGTTGAGGGTCTTTTTGATAGGTGCCTTTCTCACTGGTGTGAGGTGCTATCTCATTGTTGTTTTAATCTACACTTTTTCTTTTAAGAGTGTTAATGAACATTTTTTATATGTATTTTGGCCTTCTGGATATCCTCATTATTTAATTGTTCAATCTGCAGTTCATTTGTTAATTGGGTTATTTTGTTGTTTAGATTTAAGGTGATTATCAAGATATGTTTATTGCCATATTGCTATATTTTTGTTTTATGCTTTGGTTTAACTTTTCTTTTTGAGGCTTTCCTATTATGTTATGTTCAGGTTCCTTTTTTTGTTCTCTTATGTGTCACATCTATTTTTATTTGTCTGAGGTTTCCACTGAGTTTGGGCTGTTTGTGTGACCTTTTCAATGGTCTAGTCTCTGGCTGCTTCTAATGGATCATGTTGTTGTTTTCCTCCTCCTCCTTCATGTTAAGCGCTTTAAGTGTCTTTTGCCTCTATAGTCATTTCTCTTTTATTTTATAATAACCCCTTTTATGATTTGTTTCATACACTGCTTTGTGTTGATAAATTCTTTCAGTTTTCACTTTCTAGGGAAGCTCCTTACTCTTCTATCTTGATTTTTAATTTTGCTGGGTAGAAGAGTCTAGGCTGGAACTCTTTAAGTACTTTAAACATCCATTTCCAGTTCTTTCATGATCATAATTTTTTCTGGAGAAAAATCTGCTAATAGTCTGTCTGGAGTTCCCTTATAGGTTACCTTTTTTCCTCTTGATATTTATAGTATTTCATCTGCGTCATTGGTTCTTGATAGCTTTATTATTGTATGTGTTAGTGTGTATCTATCTGGTATTATTTTGTTTGAAAAATTTAGGGCCTCTTGGATTACACTTCTTGTTCATTTCCTGGAGTGGGATGGTTTTCACTGACCACTTCCTTAAATGGCTTTTCTCTGCTTTTCTCTTACTCTCCTCCTCAGGACCCCCATGATGCAGATGTTATTTCTTTTTAAGTTGTCCCAGAGAGGTCTTACACTATTATCATTTTATTTACCTTGTTCTAGCTAGTGTTCTCCAATATAGTGTTTTCAAGCTCATTATTTCTCTTCTCAATCGTTTCTCTTTGTTACTGAGGCCCTCAATTGTATTTTTTAAATTATTTATAGTTTTTCTTAATTCCATTATTTCTGAATATTTCTGCCTCATATTTTCATTACCTTTATTCTTCTGTTTTTATATCCTCCAGTTTTTTTTTGTTCCATAAACATTTACAGAAATGGTGCCCTAACCCCCCCACCACTTCTGGTATACTCTGCTTTTTCACTGAGTTTGGTTTCTCTTCAGAGTTTTTCTGTTCTGACCTTCACACTGTATAATCCAGTCTCCTCATTTTCAGTTTTGTATGGATTTTAGTTAGGATAAATTTCTAATCATTGTTTTTGTACTTCTTGTAGCAGTCAGGGGACTGGTGCTGGCAAGGGTTGGTAGGAATAAAAGAGGGCTGGGGCAACAGACAACAAAGGAGCACTTCCAATTAACTCAGGAATTTTAACTTCCTTTTGTAAATGACTTGTTTGTGGGGGATGGCAACTGTTTTACATATCTCAGCCTGGAACAGAAGTGGCAGGTGTTTTGAATGTCTCAGTCTGGGGTGGGACACAGGTATTTCAGAAAGCTCAGCCTGGATTTCAGTTAGTAGTCTCTTCTATAAGAAGTTCCCGGTGCTCTGACTCAATTCATGCTACAACTCTTTTGTGTTATGATCCTCAGAATCAAACTAGTGGTCAATCTGTGCTGACCTGTTTGGTGCCTCTGTGGCAGTTCCATAGTGAACAATTCATCTGGGGTCCCTGCTCATGCATCCCCTTCTCCAGTGCAGTGGCAGGTGTTAGGAGACTCCGTGTAGGCATGTGCCCACGTCAATAGCAATAAGGGTTCTACACAAGTCAGTCTTCCTCTTGTGGATTATAACACTGCATTATTATACTATTTTTTTTTCCAAATTATGTTTCTTGGGGTAAAGTAGCTTTACATCTTTGTGACTGGTGCAGGAATCATAGATCCATAGGGTGTGAATGTATACCTTCACATCCTGCCACCACTAGCTTCACAACAATCCTCCACTATGTTCCATTGGGAACCAAGAGTTTGACCTAAACTTTTAAATAGAAAGGTGTATGTTCCAGTTGTGTATGCTGTATACTGATAATCACTTGCTCATTTGTGAGGGAGGTGCATTGGTTTTGTTTTGCATCAGTTTTGTTTTGTTTTGTTTTGTTTTGGGTTTTTTTGGTGCATGCCTGGAGGAGGTGACCTTGGCATCTTTACTATACATTTTGCTGCATTCTTTATACCCCATCTTCTTAATCTATTCATCTGTCCTTGTGCACTTATGTTGTTGCATAACTTGGCTGTTGTAAATAGTGCCACAATGAATGTATGAGTGAATATATCTCTTCAGACCAGTGTTTTTTGGTTAATTATTCATGTAGATACCAACTACTAGAACTGATGGATCATATAGTAGATCTATGTTTGATATTTGGAGAAACCTCTATATTGTTTTCCATAGGAAATGAACCAGTCTACATTCCTACAAACTTTTTAGGAGGGTTCCTTTTTTCTCCATCTATTCCCCAACACTGGTTTCTGGATGTTTTGATGTGAGCCGTTTTCACAGTGTGAGATGATATTTCATTGTGATTTTGATTTACATTTGCCTGGTAAATAATAAACATTTTTTCGTGTGTCTATTGGCTATCTGTGTGTCTTCCCTGGAGGAGATTATTTAGTTTTTCTGACAATTTTCCAATGGAACTTTTCTTTTTGTGGAGGTGTACACATTTTTCATAGATTTCAAATATTCACCAATTTTTAGACATGTGATATGTAAATGTTTTTTCTTGTAAGTAGAGTGTCCTTTTTCTTCAATGACAGTCTCTGTCTCTATGCAGAAGCATTTGCTTTTGTTTTTGTTTGCTTTGCTGTAGGAGTCAAGTCTCCAAATATATCACTGAAATCAATGTCAAAGAGTGTTTTTGTCTGTTTTCTTATGTGTGTCCTGTGGGTTCAGGTGTTTCATACAAGTCTTCAATCCATTTTGAGTTAATTTTTTCTGTATGTGGTGAGACAGTGGTGTTTTTTCATTGTGTGTGGTTTGGGGGAGGAGGCTGTCCAGTGTTCCCCACACCATTTGTTGAAGAGGCTTTCCTTAGCTCTTTTGTTGCATATTAACTGTTCATATAAGTTGGGTTTATTTCTGTACTCTCAATCCTATTCCTTTGGTCTCTGTGTACATTTTTTTGTCCAATATCATATTGTTTTCATTACCAGAAATTTGTAGTAAAGTGTGCAGTCTGGGACTATAACTCCAGTCTTCCTCTTTTTTTTTTTTAACCAGGATTACTTTATTTATTTGAGATTTTTATGTAATAAATTTCAGTTATGTTTGGTCTATTTCTCTGAAGAATGTCATTGTGAAACTCATAGGGATTACACTGACTCTGTATATTGCTTTGATTTATAAGGCCATTTAAAGAATATTAATTCTTCCAATACACGATCAGGGGAGAGCTCTCCATTTTTTTTTGCCATCTTCTATTTCTTTGAACAATATCTCATAGCTTTCATTGTACAGGTTTTCACCTCCTTTGTTAATTTTATCCCTAGAATTTACTTCTTTGATACAATAGTAAAGGTATTTTTGTTTGATTTCTTTCTTTTAGAACTCATTGTTTTCATATTTTTTTTCAAACTCATTTGAAAACATGTTACAGTAAATGTACCCCTATGTGATACAATAACTTAAATCACTGGTTAGATAACTCAATCACTTTTAGATAAATGATCACATTTTCAGGTTTCTTCCAGCTTCCCCTATCTCTGCAAGATTGGATAGGGGTTTGGGATATAAAGTTTTTGCTTTTATTTTACTTCATATAGTTGGGGATAAGGGCCAAATATCCAAAAGGTTGCTGCTACCTCTTTGCTGATTTTTGCTTTAGACAGATTGTCTTTTCCAGTACCGTTACCATGGGGTATAATACCATCTTCTGTCACTCATGGTAGACTCATTTCCAGACATTTGCTCTAAGCATAAACTGCCTACACCTTGTAACCTTTTTCCCCAACCTCAGACATCCATATACCTACTTCTCTTCTTATTTTATGTTACATGCTACTGGGGCACAAATTCTGTATATCTTGCTTGTCATATAAGTCTTGAGAAGTAGTATCTTGGACTGATTATTTTTGCCAAGTCCTGTGTGTGAGAATTTGTTTTGGGTGTAATCATGTGGGACTTCTAAGGGTGTGGAAACCCCTATTTATGGACTCGTTTAATATTGTCTGGGCATCCTTATCACTCCCTCTACTCTCCTTGAGATTTCTTCCCCAGAGGAGAAAAATGGGATACTTGCTGAGCTCTGCAATTTTTACCTTTATTTCTCTTTTGTTTCAGATCATGAAGCTTTCTCTTTTTTGTTTATTCCCATACTTTAATACAGGAGAAATTATCTATGGTATAACTGGCCATACTTGACTCTTGGTGTATCTGTAACCACTTAAATAATTTCAATTTTATTGGATTTAGATTTAGAGGTGGAAAATTGTAAGAGAAGGAAATTGGATAGGAAATTAAGACATCCTTCTTTCATATATCCAAAATTAATTCTTTGCTATCATCTAGATCAATGGCTGTGAATCCTGGCTGCATCACTGGAGGTCTTTTAAAAATATTAATGCCTAGACAAACCAAATGAAAAATTAAATCAGATTATTAGGTTATTTTGAACCAATCTGGTGTTGGGAGAGTTTGAGTGAATTGTTCCGCGTCAATTAGTAAATTAGCCTCACACAAGTGGGTGTTCTTCCTTCTTCCTACTCTGTCAACAAGATGTAAATTGATATGCAAACCAAATTTATTATTTATTTAATGTTTATAGTACATTGTGTCTTATTATTTTTTATATGTAACCTATGTAGAAAAATAATAAAAAAATTTTTCCTCATTAAATGTCATGTTTTATAACAATGGTTGTTCCTTAAGGAAATTTCCCTGTGTCCTCATTATTCAAAGAGGACTTATTTCTTGAATGTCAACAGTGCTGCTTTTTTTTTCCTCTCTGCCCTAAAAACATCCCAATTTCACAAAGCCCTTTTCCAAATTCATAATTTCTCTGGAATTACTTTTAAGAATAATATGTTGTGTTTTAGTGATTTTGAAATCTGTGGGGAAAAATAAAAAAGTGAGCAGAGATGTACAGAGAGATGTTTTTACTACACCAGAGATCCCTACATCCTTTGCCAAAACTTAAAATTAAAGGAAACACAGTTCACGTAACTTCTGATAACTTCTGAGACATTTGTAATATATTAGAACCTTTTAAGATTTAAGGTCCCACATATTTTTTATCTCTTTTCTTTTGTTTCTAATTGATGATATTTTTCCTCTACTGCATTTCTTTTCCTTTTATCACCCTCCCTCTTTCCAGCTTCATTCCTCTTTCTCTCCCTCCTCCTTCTCCCCGCCCCCCCAGTCTCCTTCCCCCCTGCTCCTCTTACCTCTCCCTCTTTTCTCCCCCCTCTCCTATCCTCCACCAAATACTAAATACAAGAGATGTTTTGTTGTAACATAACAATAAGTACAGCAAATGACGCTCCTGAGGTTTCCAAAGAACTTCAAGCAGGCTGTTCACACCTCCTAATTTTCCCTGTTTAAAAGGGGTTTGCCTTCTTGAGGGAAAAGAAAGGAAAAGTCAGGGATTTCTGGAAAGAGCATGGTTTATCGTTTGCCAGTTTCTTCCTTCATTTGCCTCATTTTAACCACTGCCTTGTTGCACACTCTGCCTATGGAAAACAAATATCCCCAGTTGCATAATTAGTGAATCGTTGTAAAAAAATATTGACACTGAAATTTTAGTTGACTCAACTGATTGCAGTTTTCCAACTTGGGAAGCAAACAACCACCTAGTCTAGCATCACTTCATAAAGAGAAAATACACTCAGAGAGAGGTTGTGCACAATTATCAGCTGGGGCTAGAACCCCATCTGGTCTCGATATTCTTACACTAAGTCTGTTGCTTAGGAGCAACACTCGTGCTCATATACAAAGCCCATTAATTTATTTTTCCGATTTCCCTAGAAGTTATTCAAGAATGATGGATGAAGGGTTCAACATAAGGAGTAAACAGGCATTATGTATTTTATTACTAGTTACAGCTGATGATGCAGCTGTGGCCATTTAGGAAGAAGTGCCTGTGCGTTACACTATCTAAGCAATTTCAAAGGTTCTGGAGAGTGGATCATTAATTTCCTGATCAGAAACTTTATACCCAAAGATAACGTTGACTCTGTTTTTTGTTGTTGTTTTTTTTTTTTTTTTTTTTTTTTTTTTTTTTTTTTTTTTTTTTTTTTTTTACTTTCATTTCCAGCCTGGATGTGTAAATACCACTGAAGTGGACATTAAGAAGTCGTCCAGGATGAGAAACCCACACAAAACACGGAAGGTAAAATCAACATTTGTTGTTCTTATCTTGATGATGAGTTAAACTGTTTAGAGGATTTTGGTCATAAAGACAATATAATTCCTGATTTCATATAGTAGATTCTACCATTTTCCCTCATCTTCTTTATTGCTTGACTAGAAGAAAATGTGGGAATTCAAGTCCTAGTTTTCTGTCATTCCCTCTCTGCTTAGGAAATAGCCCCATCCTAATTCTTGAGCATGCCTAAGTCACAAGGCAGGCACTGGCTGTTAGGACTGGCTTATACAAGATGAAATATGTGTGCTGAGGATACTCCTCTCTCCTTCGATGAGAAGAGCTATCAACAGAAGATGAGGAAAGGTAGATGGAGATTAGCTGAGAAAAGTGATACTGAGAAGAGCAATTTTAGGGGAGAGTCTGAAAAAATAAGGTCTTCATCAAGATGTTTAATTGCAGATGTTGCATGAGAATCCTTTTTCAACTTCGAAACTTTGTGACATAATCATAAGCTTTTATGTTTAGTATTTGTTATGTGAGAGAATAAATAATAATAAAACAAAACCATCCTGAATTGAGTGACATTTTAAATAATCATTTAAAAACACATAGTAGTAATATACCTGGAATTCCAAGTCGTCTTGTGTTGCCTGTCACCACTGAATGCCAATAAGAGAGACAGGAATTGAATCTTAGGGAGTGCTTTATTCATAAGGCAGGCAATTCTGTGAAGATGGGGGTTAACACCTTAAAGAAACCAACTTAATGTGTTATTTCCAGCTGCTTTGTGTTGTGAGTTGAGCAAAGACAGCTATTCATCAATGAATAGGCCCCCACAACCTGTGATTGCTTTTCTGGACATCTGGACTCAAGCACATCTCAGTTTGCTGAATCTGGTCTTCTGGTAGTACAGGTTCCAAGCACTACTCCAGATGTGTGCCAGGCTGTAAAACTAACTCAGAGTAGACAGACCATAAACAATTTGTGTACATATAGATTTCTTACTATGCCATGCAGAGTGCCCTCCCCCTTTCCCTCTAGCCCCCTCTCAACCTTCCCCTGGAAACACACCTTTCGTAATAATCCTTATATCTCTAAGGCTTGCTGCAGGTAAAAGTTTGTACTCTGCCTTCGTGCATATAACCTGTGTGGTTGTCATCAAGCACTTTCCTGGTCGGGGATTCTCTAGCACAAGCCAGTGTATACCACGTGCCCTGTATGTAGCAGCAGGCAGTTGCCTCAAGGAAAAGAAAAGCAAAAATATTACAATAGCCTTTCTCAAACTCACAATGCTCAAGAGCAAAGAAGTTAAGGAAGATATAGCTCAAAACCAAAAAACCCTTCCACTTTTTTATTTGAGAAAATATCATGAATAATCTTAGCTTTCTGTTCAGTAAGTTCAGCACTGCCAGGTTAAAACAGCACAGTTCTTTAAATTACTCAAATCCATGGTTGTGTCTCAGGAATAAGTAATACAGTGACCTTCACTTCTCTAGGACAGCTTCCCTGACCTGGCTTAGTTCCAGCGCCATGACCCTGATAGCTTGAGACATTGCATTTAGGGCTTTGGCATCATGCACACCCGGTGTTCTGTTTCTGCATTCAAGAATCCTACCATAGCGGGGATCACAAAAATAGTCCTAGAGAAGTGTTCTGCTATACTCCTCAAGTGTGAGTTCTCATTGCAAGTTGGTGGGAGGGAAATTTACTTTTCTTTCTCACTTTCTGATTTATGTGGACCTTTTGGGGCATAAAAGCTGTGAGTCTTCCAATGTTGCTATGCTCCCCACCCCATGCCATTTGTGGATGAGAAATAGTAGGACATCTTACTGCACGGCAGAAATCATCCCACCAGTAGTTTTTAAAAGTCATTGCATAGGCCACAACAGTGATAGTGACAGGCATGTTGTTTCCCACAGCCAGGTCCAAATAATTGATCATACATCCTGAGAAAATAACAATTTTTTGTTAGGTGAGATAATTGCCAATATTAAAGCAAATATCCTTTTGTCTTTTTTAGTTATAACTGACTCCCAAATACAGATATAAAAGTAAATCAAAGCATTTATCCAAATTCTGAAACAGGTATAATTCTGTAGGCTTTTGAGGAATATTTACACCCCTGCAAGGCTTAATGTCAAGGTTTGCTCACAAGGAAAATCTCTTTCACAAGGCAAAAGTCAGAGAGATTCAGAAAATTTTGTGCCAGATACACCAGCCATCTTTATCCTATCTGATTGATATTTCCCTGGAGGGACTAAGGGCAAATTATTAACATAAACATAAACATCATTGCCTATTTTTATAATAGACAATACTAGAAATAGAATATAATAGAAATAGAATATAATAGAAAGTGGAAGTTAAATCTGCCACTTTCTTGGACATTCATTGATCCTTAGGTGATTTATTCATTCTAGTGTTGTATATCCAAAGCTTGACTCCAGAAAGATTTACTGCCATTGGTGTCACCAGGAATATTTCTCATGGCCTGGTCCACCATTCAGCCAGTGGTTCCTCTAAAATTCTTGTTTTCCTATTGTTTAGCAGAGTTTAATAACCAGGAGAGTAGTTATGCAAAGGGATGTCTGTGGCATGTTATAACCTGTCAGAAGCAAACTTGTACAAAAGGATTAGATGTTAAAAATGTGTTTCAGTCTGATTTGTAAGAAAAAAAAATGCTGAACACCAGAAACTGATATATATAAAAAAAGTTCCTGAACTATTTCTCTCCACCCTTACTCCAACCCTACCAAATAATTACAGTAGAAACTGTTTGCAAGTAAAGCCTAGCTTAAGTGAAATTGGCCAGTTCTTCAGAAACACCAGAATAACAAAATATAACTATGTACATTTTAAATTGTCCTTTCTGGAAACTTTCATGAGGGATATCAGCTGAGCTCTTAACAGCCTGCCTCTAGGAGCAAGGTGCCATGTTAAGGTCTCACCATTAGTCTTTGTCACAATACTTATGTCTTTGGGTAAATTTCTCTCCTCAAGGTCCCAAAATCATCTGGGGTCTCTGGGTTTGCCAAAAGGTTTTTGCATTCGTCACACTTCTTGGTAAATCTGGAACCCTGAAAGCAAGATAATAAATAGGCTGTCCTTTTCCAAGTCTCTGAAATCTGTGGATTCCTGAAAATATTCTGGTTTTCAGTGTAACATTTTAGTCAAAGTTTCAGTCTTCTAACATTCTGTTATAGGGGGGAAAATTCTTACTGAATTGAGAAAATATACACATTGTCATGAGAAATACAATATTTAATAACTTTTTACACTTGTAGGAGAGAAAGAGGGAAAAGCAAATGTTCCAGTTTGTTCATAAAAAGAGGCAATTTGCCATTGCTTCAGATCATAGCACTGCTCAAAGAGAAACTATCTGGAAATAAAAGCAAAATATTAAAAGCCATTGTTTTTAAGTCATTAAAATTAGTCCTTCTCAGTGTATCCAATCCCATGCAGTAAGTCAATCTTGTTAGCCATTTTTATGAGTCCAGTTTTTTATAAACTCTGCAGTTTTCCTCAGTTTCATGACGAACCTGTATTTTCAGAGTACTGTCAGTCCCTTATCTGTGAAGTTTCTGAATACAAAGCTTGGTAAGTAACCTCTATAAATAGCAAAAAGATTTAACATAATCATAGTTAAAATCTCGTTGCAAAGCAATTTTTAAAGAAGTTTGCTCAGTTTTGTGGATACGCAGTATTTCAGAATAAGCAGAACTGACCAGTAATTATATTATAACAACACATCTTAGATATTAAGTTTTGTGGGTTTTTTTACTATCATTTTAGAACATTTATACTAATATTTACATACATGCTGAAAAGATTTAACTTTGTCCCTATACAGTAATGCTTTCAATGAAGTTTTTATATATCAGTCCCGTTTGTTTTAGCATTTTAGAATGTTGACTCTCAGGGAAGTTTTGCTACAGACTTAATAAATTTATACAAATAGTATAACACAATACTTAATTTACACAGTGACCAAGATTTTAAGTGTAATGTATTTCTCTGACAAAACTCAATAATACTGACAGGACAAGATATCTCTTACTCTCTCTCTAGCTATAGACTTTAGAGTACTAGATCTTTAAGCCATTTAAACAGTATACTAAAAAACTGACCATAGTTAAGGAATGTTTTTCCCTCCTTAAGAAGATGAAAAAATTAAAATTTAGTTTTATAGAAGTATACTACTGCTATTAAAAGTTAATCTGGAAGTTCCTATAACCTGTACTTTATCTTATTAGCTTGACCACAAAATGACCATTTCAAGATTTCTCTCTCAAACTTTCAATACATCCTTTTGTTTTCCTATACCTTACATCATTTTATTTTGACATTAAATCTTTTTACATCTCTAGCAAAATATATTTTTTGCTTATATCTTCAAATATACAAACACATATACATTTTACATCTCAAAATCCCATTTTTTCTGGTTTCCAGATTTCAAGTACCCCTAGATACTGTCATACTATTATTTCTATTGGAAGACTAATAATTAACTACTAATATTTTAAAAAATATATGTCAAGATTAAGTTCAAAAGTTTAACAGCTTTAGATATTTAATAAACAAAACCACATTTTTTTTTTTAGTGAAAAATCTTAAATCATTTAAGCCATGACAAAATAAACATATTCAAAATGAGATTGTCAACTGTGGTTTAAGCTTTTCTTTTTTTTTTCTTTTTTTTTAAAGAATATATTTTCTTTTTTTTCTTTTTTTTTTTTTTTAAAGATTTATTTTTTATTTATACATACAAGCTGGGGTACAGGCTGGAGGCGTGGGGCGGCGAGAGGGTTCACCAGAGCCAGAGCGGGGAGCAGAACAGGCAGATCAGAAATACATTGCTGAGGGGAGCAGCGGGCGAGGCAGGAGAGGTCTGCCACACCATGTGGGATTCTCCCCGGCCGGGCGTCGAACTCGCGTCGCCGCTGCCGACAGCTCCACAGCATAGTGCTTAACCACTGCGCCACCGGGGAGGCCACTTTTCTTAGGGTTAAAATTCCCAGTGTAAACGTGGGGCCACAAAGGATATTATCCTGAACCTCTCTGGGCTCCCTCAAGCTGGCAACCAACCAACCAACCAACCTAGATATATTGATATTAATTATAAAACTTTCTGAAACCAAGTCAGCTGTTTTTCCTTGTTGGATACTATGAACTAATTCTGGTTTGAAAACTTGTAATTATAGAATAAAAATAACAACACCCAATATTAAAAATTTAAAGGCATGTACTTCAAATGAAGCCATTAATTTTTGAACTAGTTCTTATATACAAAATAAATTGCAATCACTTAAAAATATTTTGAGCTAATTTCCATTAGCTTTTGGAGTTTAGGATTTCATATAGGTTCCATTTGTATTCCAGCTGTACATAAGTTTATTTCAATATTTCTCAGGGACAAAGTACACATTTAAAAAGAGAGAGAGAGAGGCAGAGATCACTCTTCCTGGCTTGAACTCTCCAGAGAAAGCTGTTATTTTCTTATTTGCACCATTAACTTGTTCCATTCCAAAACTTAATCTTCATTATGTAGTATCAAAAACTTTGAACATAAGAAAAGCTCCCCATTTTCCCAAACTTTTTACAAAAGAAATCCAATTGGAAAATAATTTAAAGTCCCATTTAGTGACCATTTTTCCCCAGGTCCCAATACATACATAGGCCAAATAGTATTGCAACACTGTATCATTTTTAGGGTTCTAAGCATAACTAGACCAATTCAGCAGACTATTCCCCAAGGGGCTGTTACCAGGGATGAAGGCTGAACCCCCCATTCTAACAGACAGAACTCTGTCATATACCACACCACACCACAACAGAAAGGTACCTTCAAACCAGAGTCCAAACCAGACACAACCTAG
Source organism: Scalopus aquaticus (assembly GCA_004024925.1). Taxonomy (NCBI): domain Eukaryota; kingdom Metazoa; phylum Chordata; class Mammalia; order Eulipotyphla; family Talpidae; genus Scalopus; species Scalopus aquaticus. The sequence continues at coordinate 7,016 of PVIJ01009997.1, read as the reverse complement.
AAAGAAAACCAGAAAAAATAGAGAACCAGAAAGTGTGGTGATTCAATTTGTTAGGTGAGAGTGATGGGGAGTGCCAAGAACTGGGTAGGGAAAATATTTCAAGTGAAATTACTTTGCAACCTTGCTAGGGAGTTTTTCAGACTAAAATTAAGGGTCCTGCAGTCTAGGCAGCTGACAAGACTCACTGCCAACTCAAAATGTCTTACTGGAGAATCCCAAAGATGTTCCGACCTAGTCACTGCAGCAGTGTAACCAGGATTCTAATGCTCCTGCTGACTGCTGCCACCAAATGTCAATAAGAAGAGAGAGGAATTGAATATTTAAAGTGTGCTTTATCAGAAGGCCAGCAATTCTATGAAGATGGGGCTAACTCTCTAAAGAAACTGCCTTAACATTTTATTTTCAGCTGACTTTTCTAGTGAGTGAAATAAAGACAGGTATTCATCAGTGAACAGTTCTTCAATTCAAGCAGTAGCTCATACTTGACTCCTGGAGCTTGTTATCAATCTTCTGGATATTTGAACTCAAGAGCATCCCAGTTTGCTGAATCGGGTCTTCTGATAGTATTGATTCTCAGCACTCCTCCTGACATGTCCCAGGATGGAAAATTAGCTTAAAGTAGATAGAACATAAAAAATTTGTGTGCACACAGATTTCTTACTATGTCATGCATAATACCTTACCCATCTTCCTGCCCTCTATTAGTAGTAGCTGCATATTTTTTTAAGATTTATTTATTTATGCATACAAACTGGGGTGTAGGCCAGAAGTGTTGGGGGGCGGTGAGAGGATTCACCAGAGACAGAGCAGGGAGCAGAACAGGCAGATTGACTGATATACACTGCTGAGGGGAGCAGCAGGAGAGGCAGGAGAAGTCTGCTGCACCATATGGGAATCTCCCTGGCTGGGGATCAAACTCATGCTGCTGTGGCTCTGGATAGCTTCATAGTGCTGCGACTTAACTCATTGCACCACCAGGAAGGCCCCAGCTGCATATTTTTTAAAAATATTGCACATATGTCAAGGCATTTTTTTTTCATTCCTTTTAAAAAAAAATCACTTAAGAATGTATGGCTTGTACCAGTCATTGTGAGGACACAGCCCAAGACTGACATCACTAGATTAAGGCATTCCACAAAGACGACTATCTTTTTCTATGTGGCCCTTTTTTAACATATGCTCCCTGCAGTAGGCACTAAACTATTTTAATAGTCTTATTTATTGTCTTTTTCTTTCATCCCTAGAAACATAAGCATTATATTCAAAGGTCCCACTGTGGTCCAAATATCTTTGCTTTCTCTGATGGCAGTTTAGCTTGCTGTTTAGATAAAGAGGGCACAGGAAATGTGCCACAAAATCTCTTCAGATGTGGTGTTCAAACGCTTTTGCCCTTAGGAACTGTCTGAGAAAGAGGCAGTACCAACTCAACAAACCAGTATGTCTTATTTCTGTGACCACCCTACTCACTTCCCTTTATCCTCTGCTCACGGGGTATGCTGATTGCAGTAGGATGTAACTTATGGAACAAGAATCAAAATGCACTCAGTTCTCAAAAAATAACCTGATGTCATTTCTTACTACTTTTTGAATTTTGAAATATTACCCATCAAATACCCTACTTTATGTGAAGTTTACCCCAAGTTTACCCCAACAGACCAACTGAGATATGTTCTAACTTGAAAGAGAAAGTGCATGAACTATCAAGTAGAATTTAAAAAATATTAGTCATTATTGACACACTGTTTTTAGGACTATCACCTATTGACATATTATCAGTATCATTTTTTCTGAAAGTTTAAAAAAAATTAGTTTACATTTTTCTCATTGTTGCTTTTCATATACCATCAGTCTTCTCTTAATGATGGGATAAAAAGACATAACAAAATGAAATGCTAAGAAGAAATATAATTGTGGTACTCTAATTCTATTTGTGGCACTTGTGGTCTAATTTCCAGTGAATCAATATGATATAAATACAGGACCTAATTGCAGAACTATATAGCACTAAAATTACCAAAGGAAAGAATAAATGTCTGCAAAATGCTACAGGAAGTAGCATACACACTCTGTTTTCAAATACCGGAGAACACTGGTTTTCTGACTTTCTGAGAATTGTAGCTTTTCATAGTCAGAAGTGTTGAATTTGCTAGAATCTTCATAATATTATTTTTCAAGATTATAAAACACTGAGCACACACAGTTTTTTGTCTTTCATCACTGCAACTTTAGTTCATATCTGATTAAAAACTGTAAAGGTCATTCAATCAACATATTTAACTTATTTAATAGCAGATTTAACTTGTGTGATGCCAGAAGGCAATACTGGTCTTTTAGTAGTAATGGCTAAATGAGCTTGCTCCCAAAATTCATGAACCAAGAAGAGTGTACACCCTGAACATGTAGAAAAACAACTGTATATGTAGTCAAAGCATGGGTGTGTTTGTGTGTTGTATGTTAACCTACTCCGGCTACTATAACAAAATATCATAGATTAGGTGGCTCAAACAAGAAGAATTAGTTGGGCCCCATCCTCTTCCCTGGTCTGGATGCCAGAATAAACAGAAGCTGGCCTTATGAGTCTTGGGCTGTGTTTGGGCAGCTGCCAGCAGTCTGGGCCCACAGTCACGCATGCCCAGACACCACACTTTTTAGGACCTGGCCCTGAGGAGCATTGGGGTGAGCTTCTAGAAACACTCCAGGCCCCACAAGTCACCAACAACAGTTACAACCATCCAGAACAGTAAGATAGAAGAGCACACACACACAACAAAAGACACAATTTTAGCAGAAAAACCTAAAGCAAGGAGTCAGAGAAAGAAAAATTACAAATGATCAAACAAATCCTCAGGAGAATAGTAGACCACAGCGAGAAAATAAATATCCAGAACCAAGCCAAAAAGACATGGAAGAGTTTTTCATCCTATCAGAATTAAAAATTGACATAATTAAGAAAATCAAGGAATTGTAATAATACAAAGAAAACTGAGAGAAAATGTCTAGGGGGATACAAGAAATCTCAGAGAAGTAAATTAATAGTATAAAATATAATCAATAAGCAGAAGGCTGAATTGAAAGTTTAAATAGGAAAATAATGGAATTGAAATAGTAGAAAGATTAATGAAGGAGATGTAAAATTAAGGAAAAGCCAAGGAAGTCGAATAAACTAAATAGAAGATTAAATCACTGAGCTCAAAGATGCAAATGAGGAAATAATCAAAATGGAAAAAGAGAGAGAGAAAGGAAGGGAAAATTGAATAAACACCTAAATAATTACCTAACACCATAAGGAAAGGAAATATAATAATTATAGGCATACTAAAACAAGAAGAGAGGGAGAAGGGAAGTGAAAATATTTTTAAAGAAATAATGGAAGAAAACTACTCATACTTGAAAAACAAACTGACCACACAAATACAGAAAGCTCTGTGAACACAAATCTATCTTAACAAAAGGAGATTTATAGTAATATATATAGTAATAAAACTTCCAAGAGTCAAAGTCAAAGAAAAAATACTGACTCTGATGAGGGGAGAGAACAGATAACCTATAAAAGGATCATAATAGAGCTAACAGGCTTCTCTGAAGAATCACTACAGGCAAGAAGACAATGGAACAGAATATTCAAAATTTAGCAAGATTAAAATAACCAACCAAGAACAATCTATCCTTCAAAGATTTCCTTCAGATATGAGGGAGAAGTAAAGAACTTCTCAGACAAGTACATACATTGAAACAGCAATAAAAACTCTCCCCCAACATCAAGAAATTCCAGGAACAGAATTTTCTACCAAACTTTCCAAGAAGAACTAATACCTATCCTCTCAGAATCTTTCAAAAAAATTTAGAAAGAAGTAATATTTCCAAATATATTTTATGAGGCCAACATTTCACTAATAACAAACCCCAACTAAGACAATACAATGGAAGAAAACTACAGACCAACCTCCCTAGTGAACACAGATGAAAAATCCTCAATATTGAATCCAACAATGCTTAAAAGGATTATACAACATCATCGAGTGGAATTTATACCAGGGACAACAGTATGATTTAATATCCCCGAAATCAATCAATGTAATTAACAAAATCAACATAAAGGAAAGCAAATCCATATGTCTATATCAATAGATGCTGAGAAAGCATTTGATAGGATTCATCATCCATTTATTATGTACAGAAACCCTTGAAAAAACTGGGATAAATGGAACACATGTTAAAATAATAAAAGCCATATATGAACAACCCAAAGCTGGTATCGTTCTCAATGGGAAGCCTTTCCTCTAAGACCTGGAACAGTAAAAAGATGTCCAGTCTCACTGCTGTTATTCAACATAGTATTAGAAGTCCTAGCTAAAGTAATTAGGCAAGAGAAATCTATAACAGTAATCCAAACTGAGAAATAAGTAAGGCTATCAATATTTGCAGATGATATAATATACATAGAGAACTCTAAAGACTCCTTGCCAAAACTAACTGAAACAATAAACGACTTAATCGGGCCTCCCTGGTGGCGCAGCGGTTAAGTGCTGAGCTGTGGAGCTGCCGGCAGCGGTGACACGAGTTTGACACCCGGCCGGGGAGATACCGACATGGTGCGGCAGACCTCTCCTGCCTCACCCGCTGCTCCCCTCAGCAGTGTGTTTCCGTCAATCTGTCTGTGCTTCTCCCCACTTTGTCTCTGGTGAACCCTCTCGCCACCCCACGCCTCTGGCCTGTACCCCAGCTTGTATGCATAAATAAATAAAATCTTAAAAAATAAAAAATAAATAAAAAAATAAACCACTTAATCAAAATTGCAGGATACAAAGCAAAAACACAAAAACCAGTTGCCTTCTTTATGTAACAATAAGCTAGAGGAAGAAGAAATTAAGAAATCCATACCAATTATAATCTCAATAAAAATTTATTAAATACCCAGGAGTAACTAAAAGAGAGGTGAATGGCCTATAAGAGGAAAACTGTAAAGCATTCTCTTTTTAAAAAAAGATATATTTATGCATACAAGAGCTAGGGCACAGGCCAGAGGTGGGAATGGTGGGAGGATTCACCAGAGACAGAGAGGGGAGCAGAATAGGTGGATTGACTGAAAATACACTGCTGAGGGAGTAGCAGGGCAAGACAAGAGAGGTCTGCTGCGCCATGTGGGTCAGCTCCCTGGCGGGAATCAAACTCATGCTGCAGTGGCTGCTGATAGCTTCATAGTGCTGAGACTTAACCCCTTAAACCACTAGGGATGCCTGTAAAACATTCTTGAAAGAAATAGAAGAAACAGAAAAATGGAAAGATATTTCCTGCTCATGGATTGGAAGAATAATATTATCAAAAACAGTCATCCTACCCAAAGCAACTTATAGATTGAATGCAATTCAAATAAAAATCCTAATGTTATACCAATAAATAATGAAATGTATATAATTGAAACTCATAAATCCACAAAAGGCCGCAAAAATTCAACGGTACCCTGTTTTAAAAGGAGAAGTTTGGGGGTATCCCACAACTAGACTTCAAACTATACCATGGAGCCATAAGTTAAAACATTGTATTGCATCAAAAACAGACACACTGACCAATGGAATAGAATTGAGAGCCCCAAAATAAAACCACACATCTATGGAGAACTAATCTATGACAACTGAGTGAAGTATATACCTTGGAACAAGGAAAATCTCTTCAATAAATGGTGCTGAAAAATTATACTGCTGCCTGGAAAAGAATGAAACTAGACCACTATCACACACCATAAAGGAAAACCAGCTCAAATGTATATAAGATTTAGGTACAACACCTGATACCATAAACTAAATACATGGAAGAAAACAGGAAAAACACATCAAGACATAAATCTCAGAAACAACTTTGAGGACTTGACTTCAGCAGCAAGGAAAACAAAGAATAAAATAAACAACTGAAGCTACATACTAAAAACTTCTGTACAGTGAAAGACACAGTAACCAAAATGAAGAGTCACCCTCCTCAATGGTAGAAAATATTTGCACACCATATATATGATGAGGAACTGATACAGAAGTTCTAAAAATGAGTTCACTCAACAAAAGTAAATGAACAACCCAGTAAATAAATGGGCAGAATAAATAAGTAAGTACTTCTCCAAGGAAGATAAACAGATGGCAAAAAGTTATATAAAAAAATGTTCATCATCACTTATCAAGGAGCGCAAATCAAAAACACTATGCGATATCTGCTCATACCTGTGAGAATGGCTCCTATTTTAAAAAACAGCAACAAGTGCTGGAGATGGTGTGGAGAAAAAAGAATCCAAATATACTGTTCATGGGAATGTAGACTGGTCCAGCTCCAACAGAAGGCATGATGGAGGTTTCTTAAAACACTAAAAATGGATCTGCCATAAGACCCAGCAATTACAGTTCTAGGTATCTACCTAAAGTACACAAAAGCACTAATTCAATAGGAAACCTGCTCTCCTATGTTTATTGCAGCATTATTTACAAAAGCTGATATATGGAAACAACCTAAATGCCATATAAGATATAAATCAAGAAGATATGGTTTATATACACAATGAAATACATCTCACTGATCAAAAATGATAAACCTATCCATTTGAGGCAACATGGGTGGAGCTGTAAGGGATTATGCTGAACAAAAATAAGCCAGAAGGAGAAAGGTAAATGCTGAATGATTTCACTTATATTGGAATATAGAGGACAAAAAGGATCAGACAAAGAGAAACCTTGAAAACAGATCATGGATCTAAGGCATTCAGGAAGGGAGCAGGAGGGTTAGGGCGAGTGGGAAGAGTAAAACCAGGGAATAGGGCCTCCCTGGTGGCGCAGCGGTTAAGCGCTGCGCTGTGGAGCTGTTGGCAGCGGCGACGCGAGTTCGACGCCCGGCCGGGGAGAATCCCATATGGCGCAGCAGACCTCTCCTGACTCGCCCGCTGCTCCCCTCAGCAGTGTATTTCTGATCTGCCTGTTCTGCTACCTGCTCTGTCTCTGGTGAACCCTCTCGCCGCTCCACGCCTCTGGCCTGTACCC
>PVIJ01009996.1:22495-63221 GCA_004024925.1 Scalopus aquaticus | reverse complement strand
TCGATTTTTTGAAAGAGTTTGTGTAATATAGGGACTATTTCGTTTTTGAATGTTTGGTAGAATTCATTTGTGAAGCCATCTGGTCCTGGGCTTTTGTTTTTGGGGAGGTTTTTAATTACTGTTTCAATTTCACTACTTGTGATTGGTCTGTTTAGGTGTTCTATATCTTCTTTGTCTAGTTTTGGGTGATTGTATAGTTCTAGGAATGTGTCCATATCCTCTAGGTTGTTATACTTGTTTCCGTATAGCTGTTTATAGTAATCTCTGATTATTTTTTTTATTTTTGCTGTGTCCGTTGTGATTTCTCCTTTTTCATTTATGATCCTATTTATTTGTGTTTTCTCTTGTTTTTTCTTTGTAAGCCTGGCTAGTGGTTTGTCTATTTTGTTTATTTTTTCAAAGAAGCAGCTTTTGGTCTCGTTAATTTTCTGGACTGTTTTTTTTAATTTCCATTTCATTTAGCTCTTTGTCCAGTGCTTTTTCTTCTTAGAGATACTGAATTTTTGTTTTGTCACAGCAGTCCCTTTAATTTTAATTTATTTGTGAAAAAGTGTGTCAAGAAAAAAAAAGTCTTTCTGACAGACAAATTCCAAACTTGTACCTAACTGGATTCCTTTTCTTATGGTAGGTTCCTACAGAGATAAAAACCTTTTTGTACATTTGTAAGGGTCAAGATCTTCAAAATAATGTTAGAATTAGAATATTTGACCTTTGGGGTTTATTATTAGTGACCTGTGTGTGTGTGTGTTTTAATAGATTTACCTAACAATTTATTTTCTTCTGGCTTCCTTCTACTCCCTTCCTGCCCTCACCTGCACTCAAATAGTTTCCTCACTCTTGAGGAAACTCAAGAGTTTGGAAGGGATGAGGAAATGTTATAATAATCCTTGCCTTGTGAAAATATCTTGTACCTGAGACTTTTCGGAAAGATAGGTATCTCCTTTGCTTTTTGAGAACTCTTGAGACTGGCTTTCATTAAGAAGGCAGTCCATAATTTAAAGGTATGGGCAAAAGACAAGACTCACCTCATTTCTAGAAGAAAGACAATGGATACATGCAGATAGATTCATTAAAATTTTTATTTGCTGAAAGGATGTATCAAAAAATAATTATGGAGTAATTCTTGCTGTTTAGAAATAGATCTTAAGATGCTATTTGTTTTATCACGACCGGTCTTCATTGTATCCTTGTGTTTTTGTTTTTCCTCATTTGACTTCTGAATGTAAGTCTTGTAAATGGAATGGAAAGGAGAGTGTTTTCTGTAGCAGAAATGGAGGGGCCATGGAGGATAATAGCATGTTATCTAGTTTGGTGATATGCTATGATACTGCTACATAGTAACTCATTTATTAGGTGTTTTAAAGATCAGACCAGAAAAACAATAGAAAGCATTAACAAAGATAAGAGGTGGGAATTGTAGAAGATAAAAGTGACATAAGTTTAACTTTTGATTTGATATTGGACCTAGCTGCGGAAGAATGATAGTTGCTAGAGCTAGTGGTGGTACACATGAATAAATTGTTTCAAAATTGCACTCTTTTCATTTCTTTTGATTGATGAGACTTGAAGAGACAATTTTAAGTCCATATCTTGGTCTTGCCAGTTACTTTTAGCATTATCCTTTGGTCTTTAGTTATAAACAGAGAGGCATCATCATACTTCACTGTATTGTTGTTTAGTGACGTGTTTCCCTGAGGGAACCTGAGAAGTTTATAAGTGAGTGGTTTATTCAAGCAAGTCTGGAACAGGAGTAAGCTTCAGGAGGAATGAAAAATGCAGCTGGGTGGAGTCACTGCAGTGTTCAGTGCTAGGGCAGTGTGGTTCCTTAATCCATGGGACTCTGTGAGAAGCCATATGGAGCCTGTGGGAGGGACAGAATGTGGAAGGATCTGTCTGCTCCTTGATCAATGGTTGCCTCACTTCTGGGTTGAGAATCTGGAATGCCAAGTAGTTCTTGTGAGATTCCACGGAACCTTTTTAGCAAAGCCCCAGGGTAGGAAGCTAGAGGCTCTTTGTAAGTGCTAGAGCTGATTTCAGGTTACACTGTCACTCTACCTGGAATAAGAGTTGAGGCTGAGAGGATCTGAAGTGGAGCACAAGAGGTGTCCTGGGCAGATATCCGGTACTTGAAATGTAGTATCAGGCAAAATTGAATGGCGATGTGTAGCACTAGTAGATGCCATTAATGATTATGTATCTAAATATCGCTAGATCTCAGTTGCTTCTATAGTAGACAGTCAAACAACACTCCTCTCTCATTTTCAGAGGGAGCTTAGAACTTTGATTTTTTTTTTACTTATTTTTTTGAAATTCAAAATGATCTATGTATTCAAAATGATCTCATTTAATCCAGGTGGAAGCTATGAAGTACATTTTTTATTAACCTTGTCTTTTAATAATTGGGCATATTGCACAGAGAAGTAAGGAAACTCAAGATTACAGAATTAATAAATTGCAGATATTAGATTTTAAAACTTGTCTTACTCTGTGGAACTTTTTTTATGTTATAGCACCTTATAATTGAAGTGCATGCGAATATATCAGGTCTCCAGCCTATAATTCTAAGATCTCTTTCTTTTCAATTATCAGTATTTTCTGTTTAAAGGTCATTTGTATGTATTCCTTTAGCCCACTAGAGGTCAGTATTGGGTTAATAAAGGCAGGAACTTTTGCTTCACAAACTCTGAGTCTTATTACTACTAAGTACTTTGGAAGTTGTGTTTCACAAGGAAACTTTAGTGGCATATACAGGTTGCTTCATAGATGCTCTTTGACAGTTGAAGTGATAATGGCAACAGTTTTATGTTAATAGTTTGAATCAGGTAATTCTATAAGTATTCCCCTTCTAATAGGTAGAACATTCAAGTCATGAACTTCACAGATATCCCTACATATAGTTCTATTGTTATCAAAAGTCTTTCTATAGTAAACACATACCTAACTTTACTATGTGTATCACTGTATTTGAGCTTGGGGGATTCTAAGAATGGTAAATTGTGTTTATATATCCTCAAAGAGAGAATAGTTCCATACTGAAATGCTATACTGTCATTTTTTCTACCTATATATCCAAAAGTTTACTGAACTCATCTTCTCTGTACTGCTTTCAACTTATTATTTCCATGGTTCCTATTGTTTGGAATGACCACATCATCTAATCATTAAGGCCAGAGTACTTGGAGTTGTTTTTGTTTCCTTCCTCTTATCTATGTGCTGCATTCAAATCAGTAGATTCTGTTGCTTCTTACATGTCTGCTTCTACCTTGATATATATTGGTTTTCCTGTTTCTCATCTTTATCTTCTCCTAGTCGACCATTCTTTTAGCTTCTAGAGAATTTGCCTGAATTATAAAACTGCTCCTGTTCCTACCTTCCTTATATTCCTTCATTGTTTTTCTATTGTCTACTAAGATTAAAACTGCATGTTAGTTTCTTTTTATCTTAATCTTTTCTTTTTTTTAAAGATTTATTTATTTATACATACAAGTTGGGGTACAGGCCAGAGGCACGGGGTGGCGAGAGGGTTCACCAGAGACAGAGTGGGGAGCAGAACAGGCAGATCAGAAATACACTGCTGAGGGGAGCAGTGGGCGAGGCAGGAGAGGTCTGGTGCACCATGTGGGATTCTCCCCGGCCGGGTGTCGAACCTGCATTGCGCGCTGCCAACAGCTCCACAGTGCAACGCTCAACCGCTGCGCCACCAGGGAGGCCCCTCTTTTTATCTTAATCTTTTCTTAACCAACTCTCCTGTAATTCCTTGGGTGGATAATGTTATTTCACACATGGTCCTTTCTCAGGCTGTTTCCTCCTTCTGGAACAGTTTCCCTTTCAACTACTTCCTTTGGAAAAATCACATTTAACCTTTAAGAGCATAGGCTGCCACTTAAACCTCTGTGAAGCCTTTCCCTAAACTTCTGCAAGCAGATCCTATTACTTTCTTCTTTGTCCATTCATTGTACTCTGAATTTATTTCTATTATTATAATTTATTGCACTGAATTACAATCATTTGTTTATTTGCTTCCCATAATAATAATAGTAGACAAGTAGACATTAAATACATGTTTGACTGAAAACAGGAATATAGATAAAAAGCACCATGAAGAGGCAGCGAGAAGAGGTTGACAAAGAAGAGTTTTAGTTGGGTTTCAGAGGAAAGATTGCATTCAGGTGAGGAGAGGTTATCTGGTAGAGAAGTGCCATAAACAAAGGTACAGAGGTGGAAATATACGTGGTATAGTATGAAGCAGATTCTGACCCAAGTGAAAGATTCATGTTGTGGAGTACTTGCTAAGTGCATTGGAAAATTAGGTTCATCTTCCATTATGGTGGCGTCTAAGTGGTAGATGATGTAGTTTGGGTTTGTACTTGTTCAAAATTTCTCTCATGCCTAACAGGTGTGATGAACTATGTGGTTTAAGAAAAGCCTGGCTGCAATACACAAGGGAATTATAATGAGAAGGTGATGAATTCCATTTCATGTATATGGAAGTGAGGTGATGGTAGAAGCCTCAGTAGGGAATAGGAAAATGGAGATGTGCTGTTGTATCTTGGGAGAGTGGAAAGAGTGTTGAGATGTATTGATGAATAAGTCTTGCTTAATTTCTGTATATTAGGGAACCAAAGAATATATGTGGGGGATTCTTAGGAAGAGGGGTTAAATCTGTAATAATTATTCACAAAGAGAATGAACTAAGAAAAAGAAAATGCCTCATTCCTTTTTAAGGTTTAATTGCTGTTGTATGCCTTATTCCCTCCTGCCCCCACTCCAACCCAGGTGGCAGAAATCAGACAGCTGCCTTCTGGCTTATGATTATGAAGGTTTTCTTTGGAGGGACTGAATAAATTGTCCTGGTGAGATAGCTTAGTATGTTAGAGAAGAGTTCTGATGGACTGTTAGTCGATTTTTAAATAGACTTTAATGTAACACTTTGATTTTTCTATTATATGTATTCATATATTTATATCTATATTTAATCTGTCCTAATCCATAACATACATTTTGAAAAGATAGTAATTTTCATTTGCATCCATGTAAATAGTATTTGAGTATTTACTTAATCATTCTATCTTTGATTCACTGTTTGCAATTTGGTCAATTCTTGCTTGGCCCATTTGCCCTAACTTCTGTGTTCCAGACCAGGGAAACCTTGAGAATTCTGATGCAGACCCCCAACTTCTGATGAAGCTATGGAATTACGCATTGAAGTGGTTTGATTCCTAATCTAGGGGTTATCTTTTTTTATTTGGCCCAAAGAACTCCAGATGGATGGGAAAATCAGACACAACAAAAAATAATGAATCATGTCTACAGTTACTTCCATAGGACACCTTCAGATTTGGAATTTTTCAAGTCTAAATGATAGTAAAGTATGATTCCTCTTGATTACTTTTGATGAACTAGCAGTATTTTAATGATTGTGAAAGAAAAACAAACAACTTGGGATTTAATAAAATAAAATCAACTTATGAAAGCTTTTGGTTTTGGCTGTACTGAAAGAGAGGGTAGATTTGAAGGACAAATGTTCACGCTCTACTTAAGAGCTTGCTTTTCTGTTTTTGACAGGTTTAGGGAGTTTTCCCTTCCTTAGTGCCTTCCTAGAGTCCTTCATCCCTTTTGGTGTGGTTTACATTGAAAGTAAGTGAGAAAGAACTTGCTTTTGAGAGGAATAGCAGGAAAATTCTATCTACTTTGAGATCTTATGTACTTGGAAGATAGGTGTGTCTTAGGTGCAAACCTAAATGAAATGTTTTTGGGTGCATTCTCTATCTTAGTTTGTTACTGAAGCTATATATTCTAAGTCATGTCCATGTATTTTATGTAAGTCAGCCCAAAATATCAATGAACACTATGCAGAGAAACAAGTTTGTCCATCGATTCAAATCTCTGGAATGTAGATTCTTTTCATTTCCTTGGCAGAAACTAGCTCACATAGTTCCAGGGTTCCTCTGTTCTGTTATAGTTGTCTTATTTAACCAGTGCCTGGACTAACATCTTATACTTAATATTTATCTTGAATTCTTTAATCTCATTCAGAATATTTGGAGCTCTGAGTTTTTCCTGAACTAGTTTTCTCTTGCCACTAAGGAGAAATAACACTTACTGATTAAGGACTGTCCAGTATGAGAGGTCATATTTCTCAAGCTCTATTTCATGGGATGATGCTAAGCATTATTATTTTTTTTTTAAAGGAAAGCTTCATTGTGAGATATTTTTGCACATGCTGGGTTAAACCAAATCAAGTTTCCTGAATCCAGGGCTTCTCCCAGTTTTTTATTCCGTTAATGAACATTGGCTATCTACAGGAAGAATATAAGATATGTAGTGTTTCCTGCTTATTTCGCTACAGAACCCGTTTTTTTTTTTTTTTTTTTGGCGGGGGAAACATTTTGTCATGCCGTGAGTGACTGATTTTGTAGTGTCAGGACCACTAATACAGAATTTAGGATCTTATACTTTGAGTTTGCGATTTACCACTAACTAGCCTGGTGACCCCAGACAAATCCTTTGTCTTACAGCTTCAGTGTCCTGAGTGGTGATGAAGGTTTCTTCTAGCTCTTATACCGTGTGGCTTATAGTACTTCTATTGTTGACTGTGCTTAGTTACAATTTCTGCCTTTTTTTTTTTTTTTAAGATTTATTTATTTATATATACATACAAGCTGGGGTACAGGCCAGAGGTGTGGGGTGGCGAGAGGGTTCTCCAGAGACAGAGTGGGGAGCAGAACAGGCAGATCAAAAATCACTGCTGAGGGGAGCAGCGGGCGAGGCAGGAGAGGTCTGCCGCACCATGTGGGATTCTCCCTGGCTGGGCATCGAACTTGCATCACACGCTGCAAACAGCTCCACAGTGCAGCGCTCAACCGCTGCGCCACCAGGGAGGCCCCACTTTCTACCCTTTGTTTCCACCACATCGCCATTGAGTCTATTTGTTAGGCTGAAAGAATTACACTTTTTCTATAAAGTTCAGAAGAAGAAACCCTTTAAAACTCAATTTTCCACAGAACAATGTCATGAAATTCTATTATATCAGTTGGTTCAAATCACTCTATTGCTGTTTGTGTTTTGTTGATCTCTTATAGTCATGTAACTGTTTTTAAGAGTTCCCTAAGTGGAACAGATCTCATCCTTCCTCCCCAAACACTGTGGTTCCAGTATGGTATTTTTATTTTTTGGGATAATATTTAGTCATTTGCACTAGTCTTTGGCTACTTAGGTAAAAATGGGTAGGTTCCATGTTTGTTGATAATTAACTGGATATCTTTGAAAATTCATGTAATGATATTGCTATCTTTTCGCCTAAGTGGAAACTTGGGAAATGAGTCAAGATGAGATAACTTTAGGGTTAAAAATTTTTACAGTAATATGTTTGTTTTTGTTTCTGGCACCAAGACTTAAGGCATTTTGTATCAAGTATTAAGGCATTTTGTTATAGCATTTTCTTCAAGATACCCATTTGTTTAAAGTATAAAGTTAAAATTTTTAAAGTTAAATTTTTTTTAAATGTTGATTAAATTTTCTTTCCTTTCTGTTTTGTGTGTGTCTCTCTCCTAGGCCCAACAACAAAGAAACCTGGATAACATCGTTTTGCAACAACCCAGAATAGGTAGCAAGAGAAAATCTAAGAAAGATACATATATCATTTTTGATACAGAGATAGAAAGCACTAGCCCCAAGTCTGAGCAGGACTCAGGAATTCTGGATGTTGAAGATGAGGAAGATGATGAAGAGGTAACTGACATTTGTACTGGGAATGTGAGAATCTTTTGGGTTTAAATATAGCGTGTTGAAGTGTGTTTAGTTTGTGTGATCTTTTAGATATTAAATATTTTAAATACAAGTTTAGTTTCTGATTTAAGCAAACTATAGATGCATTAAGATAGCTTAGATTCTAAATGCACTTATCCATTTTTTTAAGTCTTAGAATTTTTTGATTGTATTCTGACTGAGTACTGTACAATAAGAAAAAAATAGCATTTACCTGACCTAGAGAAAGAGATCTTGGTAATCTCCACTGAAACTGGAACAAAGTAAGTTGCTTGAGAGAAATGATAGATGTAACTTTAACAGTGGGGAGTAAACCAAAGTATTTCTTAGCCTTGAGAAATGGTTCAGATCGAAAGTATTATAAAGTTCCAGAAGGTTGAGAATACATTTTGGAGGAAGTAATTTTATGAGTGATTATGAGTGACGTACCTGTAACCTCTTAGTTCTGTGTCACATTCCAGTAAAGATTAAACGACATGCCTAGTACTTATTTGTATATTCTTCATTGTCATTGGAAATATATTTAATATGCTTTTAAAAATAAAACTACTGTGACATTTGAGATTTCCTGTTGAAATGTTTTTCTACATACTTATCATTTGTATGAACTGGGTCCGTTTCTTTGTGAATGTAGTGGTTGGGTGCATGAACTTTAGAGTCAGACAGATTGCATCCAAATCTTTGGTCTGCCATTTCATTTTATATAAAAAAATTATCAATAGTCATATAATTTGCTTTTAAAATGTGCACCATTCACTCTTGTACTCAGAAACCTGTTTTGCCTTTACGTGCTTGTCCCCTTTCCATTGTTTCATTTCTCCAGATAAAACTGGGTTCACTCTCTCGTCTTCATCTTTATCCTTTCTTATATCTTTCTTACTCTCTTCTCCCCTTCCCTCAAACTATACCCCAAACTTGTTACTGACTATGTAATCTTAGATAATTGCTTAATCTGTTGGAACTTCGTGGTCTTCATCTATCAAGAGAGTATTCTCTAACTTATAGGATTGCGCAAGTACCAGCACCATAGAAGATGGTCAGCACATGTTAGTTTCTGTCTATTTTTATGACTCTTTCTTGTTGCCTTTATTATATATCACTACTGTCAGTGTGCCTGTCCTTCTTAATATTCTTTCACTTAAAAAAAATCAAATTCTCAACTGTTTGGGCATAATGACCCAAGCATAATGACCAAATTACTTGTCTGTCTCAAACATTAGCATTTAAGTTTGATTGAATGTCTGAGAGACTATCATATGTTTAAAGTATTATATTCTTTTAATAGTTTTCATTATTTTCTTATTGAGAGGACACAGTTCTACAATAAAAGTGAATGATTGTTTCTATAATTTATAGTTTATCAGGATATGTTTATTATGTAAATGAGGTACACTAATAATTAACGATGCATGAAAGTCACATCATACTCCTTATACTTGTATACAAGGAACTTTTAATAGCTCTAAGAAATGGAACTAATAAAAGAACCAGGCATTTGCCTGTACCTGTGGACAAGGTCATGGTCAGAAAAGATTTGATGCTCCTGGCCAGCTTTGTAACATTCTCTTTTCTTGCCTGGAATGGTTGATATGTTAGGATATGGATCCATCCTGGAGATCAAATTGTCAGCTATTATGTACATCACTGATGACAAGTTACAGTAGGCAAGGTAAGTTATAATGAGGGTTGTCTCAGGAATGAACAGTTAATGTCTTTTATTTACATTTTGGGTGCTGCGCGAGGAAATAAATTCTATCAGGTACTTTGGCCTAAGGAAAACGGAAGTGGGGCATACCCAGTGCCCCTGGGTAATGCAAATCCCACAGAAATAGTTAGATGATAAGATGAAGGAATAAAATACATTTACAGTTCTCATATGTCAGTGAGAACCTTCTGGAGAGGAGCCATTCTTTGTCATTAACTTGCTGAAGATTCTAGACAAATCCCTTTTAATTTTTGTGCCATGTTTCTTCTTTGTTTTGTCTTCTGAGTTCCAGAGAAGATGAAGAAAGTGGGACTGGTGAAATGTATTGGGGCTCCTCATAAAGAAAGTATTTTAAGAATGTGCTTGGAAGCTAACATTTCAAAATGGTCCTATATCCCAAATCAAACAGAATTCATATTAGAGATTTGCTGATTGAGCTCTTACAACAGGAATTCAGCACCTCACTGTCATCTAATGGCATCCCGTCTTTAAAAAAATTCTACCTTATATTTATTTACTTCTCAGTTTGAATCTTCTTCAAGTGCACATTCTTAATCTCAAACCTCATGTGGAGAATTATTTATTTAGATGTCTCCAAACTGGTTTCTTGGCATAGTTCTTGCATGGTGTGAATAAATTCTTCAGATAAGGTCTTTCGTGACCCACTGTGACGTTCTGACCTTCATTCTTGTCATTCTTCACCAGACCTCATTGAGAGCAGCGTAAATAGTTTTGGAAATATTTTGACTTTTAAACTGTGGCATAGAGTCCCGTAGGGCAGTGGTTCATTATCTGTTTGGGGTCATATTGTTCTTTGAAAACTTGTTCAAATTATGTGAAGTCTTTTCTCAGTAAATGTGTGTGTGTATTTATATTATATATATATTTATATGTTTTTTATATATCTATATATATTTATATATATATAGTTATATATATATCTTTTTTTTTCATACCGAACACTATATATATATATATATATATATATATATATATATTCGGTATGAAATTTGGAGGTTTTAATGAAACTCATGTTGCTCCTAGGACCAAACTTAAGAACCCGTGTTCTAGGGCAATGTTTTTTGAATTAATGTGACTGGAATAATACTCAAATGAGGACTGTTCTGCAGGTTGGAGGTGAAGTTGAGAATCTCCATTTTTCACAAGCTTCCAGATGGGGATGGTGATTTAGGTCCCTGGGCACACTTAGAACGGCAAGACTATAAAGGACGATCAGGAAGCATGGTCCTTTACTACACAAAGAAAACAAACCCATGATAGCACTGGTCAACAGTGAGATCATAACTGACTTAAAAAGGCCCTATTCTGTAGTATCTTGGTGTGCTGAACATGAATATAACCCTGAAAATTTTTTATTAGCTCTCGTTTTGAAGGTATAATTCATATAATTCATTTTATATGTTTTACCATGTAAATTTATCCAGTAGGACTGCAACAAGATCCTAAATCAGCCTAGAATGATGTAATATTGCATCGCATTGCATAATGCCATCATGCACACATCATCCAGAGTTGATTGCATCATTTTCTGATGCAATGCAGTACTACTGCCAGGCGGCTGCTGGAGTAAGCTGATGTCAGCAGTGCACTAGATAAAGCCCTGTCGGAAAGGTTGAGCTTTGAAAATAGTTCAGACTTTGTGCGAGACAGGCGAAGCTACTGTTCCATAGAACTGTTATTATTTTATCCATTTAGGCACAACACAGAACAGTAATGCCTCAAAAGTGCATTAATAGCGTGGACAATTTCTGCTCTATTTGGGGGGAAGAGACATTTGCCAACCAGAAGAAAAGCATCGAAGGCTTATCATCTTTACTTGGAATGCAAGGTTGATGACCAAGACAAGCCATGCTACAGCTTTCACAGTGGTTAAATGGAAAGACCATCAATGTCATTTGCAGTCCCCATGGTGTGGAGAGAGCCAAGCAACCATAGAAAAGACTGTGACTTCTGCTTGGTTCCTCCTGTTTCCAGCGGAATAACGAAGCCAAGGAACTCGAGAATAGTCTACCCAAACATTCCGTCTGCATTGAGACCAGTTCCACATGGGACTTCCTATTCCAGAAGCTCCATCAGATTGATTGATTCATCTGATGAGGACAAGGGTGAGCCGACGTGTTCTTTTTCTGTTCTATCAGCATGCAGTGATTCAGATTTTCACTGTGGTGCATCATCAGCCCCACGCAGACTAACATAGGAAGAACTAAATGACCTGGTTTGTGATTTGGACTTATCCAAGAACAAGGCAGAATTGCTAGGATCAAGACTCCAACAATGGAGTCTTTTAGAAGAAGATGTCACAATTACTTTATATCAAAAGCGCCACCAGCAGTTGGAGCCTTTCTTCAGAAAGGAAAGTACTCTGGTATTGCGTTCCGATATTGAGGGCCTCATGAATGCCTTAGAAAACACTCATGACCCACAAGAATGGAGGCTATTTCTAGACTCTTCGAAACTGAGTCTCAAGGCTGTGCTTTTGCACAATGGAAACTGTCTTCAATCTATTCCAGTAGTGCATACTGTCCACATGAAAGAGACATGCGGTAACTTAAATTTCACGGAGTATAACAAGTACAGCTGGCACGTCTGTGGTGATTTGAAGCTAGTTGCCCTTTCAACACTTTGTGTGCTGGTGCCTTTAAATTTACCAGCCCTTGGGGCCGGCCATTTTCTGTGCCACTGCGTGAATGGCATAAGCATTCAATAAAACTCACAAAGCTCCTGAACTACTGGATATGTTTTAATGAAATTTTAAATGCATAGAGATTATATACCAGAGTAATCAATTAGTGTGTGGTATTGTTCAAAACATGTCCCTTTAAGGAGTGGAGCACAACAAAATCCACAAATAAAGCGGGTTTCACTTCTCTTTTTCTTGGCTGCACATAGTCTACATGGTCTCTGAGGAATTTTCTTGCTCCCACCACTAACTGTTTTCTCTGCTTTATGCTTTTTCATGTCCACTGAAAGTCTTCCTGGTGGGTCCATCTCTAGGTGCATGCCTTGTAGGAGAAATGTGAATATTTTTCTCTTGTGTGTCTGAGATGGGCTCTTCTGGGCTCGTGTCTGGCAATGAGATGGGCTTGTGTGTCTGAGGTGGGCTCACCCAGTTTCTGGCTACTTCATGCAGGAATGTTTTATACATAATTTGTTTTCCATTGAGCTCTACATACACCCTGAAAGAATTGAATAGGGCACAGTGCAACAAATTACTGTCTTTGACCACTTTGTGGTCTTTCTCATTATTGTGCAATATGACAGATGTTGGTCCGCACGGTCTACTCCCTTCATATACTTGTTGTATTCCAAGATGGATTCCAGCTTCCTTATTCGCTCTCCAGTTTTTCTGTCCCTCTTCTCAGATTGTAGGAGCTGTGAAGAATGAATGGTAGAGATCATGCGAACCTCCCGCTTGTCTTTCCAAATTTGCACGAGAATATCTTTTTTCTTCGGAATGCTGACTGGGCTTTCTGTAGTTTCACGATTTCAGACATTCAGGAAGACCTCTGTTTACTCTGACTGTGCCATAGATTCTTGTTCTGTTTTGGAGAAGTTTTTCAGCAATGCTTACACTATTATACTAGTTATCCATGTAAACATGGTGCCACAAACCTGTATTTGGCCCTAAAACTGACAGAATTGTATCTTCCAACTTAATACCCTCACCGGTATAAATTTGCAAATTGCAGATACATCCAGTGATCGCTTCACATACCATACGCACTAATATTCCATATTTTGTCAGCTTGGCAGGGTTGTATGTACAAAATGATAGTCACCCTCACCATGGTATCACGCCCTCGTCAAGTGACAGTTCCTGCCTAGGTTTGTAGACACTTACAAATTTCTTTAGAAGGTTGTTCAAAACTGGTAAAACCTTGAATATCCTCCCTGAATTTTCTGAGACATCTTCATTATTTGAAAAACGGAACCTGTTTCTACTCACTACCTTTGAAAATACAAGAGTTTCTGTTAGAGGGTCCAGTGTCCAGTAATCACTTATTCTGTCTTTGTGCACCTGTCCCATAAGGATAACCAAAACTAATATTTTTTTCATTTCTCCAATGGTTATATCAGGCCACTTCAAACTTTTAGGTGATTCTTTGTATTTATGGGCATTTTGCTCATGATAACAATTTGATTCCTCCACTATCATCGAAAAGAGGTCATCCCCAATAAACAAACTAACTATGTCAGTCACATTTTTTGGATCATGTGGAGTAATTTTCACACCTGGTGTGCCAACAAATGTTTCTAAGGCAGGAATAATGTTGTCCGACCAAAATAAAACATCGCCACTCATTGCATTAGTCACACCATTTCTGTCATCAACTTCAGAATCGCTGGAATACTGCAAAGGTAGAGCACGAACAGTTTTCTTGGTAATTATTATATCTTCATCACTGTCACTTGGCATTTCATTATCGTTTTCCTCAGAACTTCCATCAGTTCCTTCTCAACTTGGGACATCAGAGAAATTATCAGCAAAAACTTTGTTTAAAATTTCATTTTTGCTCATTCCCTTTCTGTTCTCAGCAGCCATGATTGCGTAATGGTAACAATAAATGTCACAGGCTAAAAAAAGTGTAATACCTCTCATAAAACACCTTACACTTTCACCAAAACAATGTGTAAAGCTTCTAGACTGAGTACGATCAAAGAAATAGCTCCTAATATTTCCAAATAAATCCACCATGGTGTGAAAACCAGAGACTAGATGAACACGTATTAATACGTGAGCGGACCGCAAAGTGTTAATGGGACTGCAGCAAGGATATACAAAATACATGTGTTTCTTACATGAGTGGGATAGCCAAGCAAGTGAGTTGCAGTACTTGTGGAAGGAATGGACTCGCAGACAAAATGTAGCAGTTGGACATGAAAAAATGTTCAACGTCACTTATAATCAAGGAAATGCAAATCAGAACTACAATGAGATACCACCTCACACCTGTGAGGATGGAACACATTAAAAATATAGGCAACAACAAATTCTGGAAAGGATGTGGAGAAAAAGAAACTCTTCTGCACTGCTGGTGGGAATGCGAACTAGTCCAACCACTATGGAAAGCTGTATGGCGATTCCTCAAACTGCTAAATATGGAGTTTCCATATGACCCAGCAATACCACTTTTGGGAATCTACCCAAAGGACACAAAAACACTAATCCGAAAGGATACATGCACCCATATGTTCATTGTGGCACTGTTCACAATAGCAAAGGTATGGAAGCAACCCAGATCTTCAATATAGATGATTGGATCAAGAAGATGTGGTACATATACACAATGGAATACTATTCAGCATTCAAAGAAGATAAACACATGCAATTTGCAGCAACATGGATGGAATTAGAGGAGATCATACTCAGCGAAATAAGCCAGAAAGAAAGAGAAAAATATCGAATGGTTTCACTTGTAACAGGACTATAGGGAAACCAAGTAGGAGAGAGACATTCAGCCGGAGGGGGTGTGGGGCTAGGGATAAGGGCAAAAAATGGAGTAGAAAAGGACACAAGGGACCACGGAGATGGATCACGGGTGAATTGGTGGTGGGTTACCCCCAAGGGGAATACAAAATGTAAAAGATATAAATAACAATAAAAATATATATTTAAAAAAACACTTCAAAGAAAAAAGAGGGTTGAAAAAAAAGAAATTCTTAAGAAACCAATTTCTAATGCTGCCATGGGGCTGACAGTGGCAGAAGCAGCATTGGTGGACAACAACCCCTGTCTCCTCCATTCGTGTTGGCACCATGGTGAATTGGTGAATTCTTTGAGAACCAAGCGATCTGTTAAGTGTTGGAGATTATAGAGATAAATAAGATAAACTTCCTGAACTCGAAATCAACAACCTAGTGAAAAAACAGACGATAAAATAGGGCATTTTCTATGCACTGGTCTCTTCTGTTTGCATCAAGCATTCTGCCTTTTTGTAGAAAATAGCTTTGACATCTGTCTAGAAGTGCACATTTTCACATTGGCATGAAGCATCATCTTCTGAGTTATGCAAAAAATATAAATTATCATCGCATGCCAATAGAATGACAGAATGATACCATGGAATCCTATTAGATACAATATTAAAAGAATGTCTATGTTGGGCAGGAGTTTTAAGCTAAAAATGTAGGCTGCAAAACACTTTTTAAAAAAGGCCTAACTCTTCTTTAAATCCTTTCTGAGATCTGAAGAATGAACCAGAGAACTAATCTGGCAGCATTGAAGACTGATAGCACCTATATATATTTGCTATTGTTATAAATATGACAAATAGATGTCATCTTTCTACCCTAAACTCTATCCAAACAACTTTTTTGGTTTAATATTTCAATCAGTCAAAAGAATAGAATTTTTGGCCTATCCATATTTGGAGCCCTCATTATCTTTTACCACCCCTGAAATCTTCACTCTAAAGTGTCTCACATACAAGAGAGGCCATTGGAATTGGCACAGTGGACCTGACAATTATTCTGTGACTGTATAACTAATATAACTGATATGTCATAATTAACTCTTACAGTGTTGATCAATATTCTGCATTGTTACAGTTATATATGAGGAGGAAAATTAAATGTTAACTTTGAATATAGTGAAAAAAAATGTAGCAGTTGGAGAGAAGAATATCCATCACCCACCTCTGGTTGAGGCTCACAAAATCCTGCTACCACCTCTTCACATCAAACTGGGTTTGATAAAGAATTTCGTGAAAGCTATGGACCGGACCTTGCCAGCTTTCCAATACCTGCATGAAAAATTTCCTCGACTCAGTGAAGCAGAGATTAAAGAGGGAGTTTTTGTGCGTCCTCAGATTCGAGAGCTCTTCAAAGATGACCGGTTCAACAATTTGCTGCAGGATGATGTGAAACAAGCATGAAATGCTTTTCACCCAGTGTCTACAAACTTTCCTGGGAATGTTAGGGCAGAAAACCACAAGGAACTAGTAGAAGACATGCTGATACAATATCAGAAACTTGGCTGCAATATGTCTCTAAAGATCCACTTCCTTCATTCCCATCTGGATTTCTTCCCTTAAAACTGTGGTATGGTTAGTGATGAACATGGCGAATGTTTTCATCAAGATATCACATCAGGGCCTCCCTGGTGGCGCAGTGGTTGAGTGCTGCGTTGTGGAGCTGTCGGCAGCGGTGATGCGAGTTCGATGCCCAGCTGGGGAGAATCCCACATGGTGCGGCAGACCTCTCCTGCCTCGCCCGCTGCTCTCTTCAGCAGTGTATTTCTGATCTGCCTGTTCTGCTCCCCACTCTGTCTCTGGTGAAGCCTCTCGCCACCCCACACCTCTGGCCTGTACCCCAGCTTGTATAAAAAAAAAAAGATATCACATCAATGGAACAAAGATATCAGGGAAAATGGTCCACTACAATGCTGGCTGACTACTGATGGACACTCTCCAGAGATGCTCCTGAACAGCTGTACAAGAGACAAGCAAAGAAATCTAAGAAGTAGTCTATGACTTGATTTTTTACAGGTATTAACCATAGGCCTATTACTATTGGCATGCATTTCGTGATGTAAACATCCATTTATTACAGATTACAAAAGAAACTAGAGCCAAAGTTAGAATTTGACTGTCATATTCGTGTTGAGCACATACAAATTGATAGGAAATGACTAATATTATTGCAGTAACATGACTTTTGTAAAAATTTTTGACCAGTGTATTTGGCCCTCTTACTAATTTTTAATTAATGTGCCTGAAAATTTTCCAACAGTGAGTCTAGTATTTGAAGAGATAGTTATATTTTGCTTTCTAAAATCTGTTACTTGTAATAGATTGCCCACATTATTTTTTAAGGAATTATAGATTCTGATTTAACATAGTTAGGTTTAGATATTTTCTAAGTCTCTGAAATACGAACTTTTTGTCCTTTCTTATACTTTTAATAGAGTGTACTTAATACATTCTTAGAGTTAAATGACATTTGTGGGCTATTTATTCTGTCTTTAGCTTGATGATACTTAATAAGAGACCATACGACAAGATGGGTAGGAAGACTTTGTACCTCTACCTGGTGGGCAGATAGCTTATATGTTGTTAAACTAAAATAAAGTTTGTACTAAGGGTGGGAAACACTTAATGGTCTGGAGAACTGGAGATGAATCGATGGTAGTTAAGTTGTCATCTTGGGTGAAAAACCAACTCATATTGTTAAACCAACTCATAGAATCAGTCTCTTGATTGCTGAGAAGCTTTGCAAGAAAAGTTTTCCCTATAAAATATTCTATTTGTATATTAATTTTCTTCTAAGGTATTGATTAAGGTACCATATGTAAGGTAATGTTTTCTCTTTTACCTGTTAGGTGTTAAAGGTGAATATTTAGATTGAGGATGTTGGACCATTTTTTATCAATAACTATTTCAGTTGATTTTCTGTGGAAATGTGTATGATTTCAGGAATTCAATTTGAATCTCTAGATCACCCTGTGTTATATGCAAATGTTATTGCTTTTTTCTAAATGTCTAGATAAAACTTGAAAAAACTTTTTAGAAATTGTTAACACTATAGATTGAGATTATATTTATGGTCCAAGATTCATCAGGAACATCACTTTTGAGCTATTTGAAGATAAAAGACAAAGAATCCCTTAAGATGATATATTATTTGTGTGGAAGGAGAAAATAATACTTACTTAGGGCAGGGTTGTTGTGAATATTGACTGAGATAGTGCATGTAATGCTCTTGTCACAGTGCTTAGCATATGATGCTATTACAATTATGGGATTAAGACTGAATTTTTTGGGAAATAAATGTGAAATGCAAGTTGATACAGTTTCTTGATAATATTGTATGAATTGATGAATACTACCTACTGTAAAAAAATCAACTGAAATAGAGCAGAACTGAGTAAAAATAGTTGGAAAAAGCAGGGCCTATGATTTCTTTGTTTCTAGGTTATTTCAGAGTTCCTACATTCTTAGGACACTTTACTGGTCCACTGTTTTGGCACATCTCACATTCTGTCTCTCACAATTTGTTAATATTGTTAAGAGAACAGTGGTGACCATGTTATCCATACAGCTCTTCATAAAGTATGGGTCAAAAAATATTTGTGAATGAAATGATCCCGGTCATGTTTAGTTCTCAAAATTTTGGTGCCTCTTTTGAAATTGGACTCAATAGAATGGAATCGGTAATTTAAATACAAATGCCATGTAATATAAAGCCTTTGAGAGAGAGAGAGATCTTGATGATTGTGACTCTGTACTGATTTTGAGGTAGTAGGATATATTTATTTGCTGGGGCTGCCATAGGATGTGTGGCTTCAAAAAGAAATTTGTTTTCTCACACTTCTGGAGATTGGAAGTCCCAAGGTCAAAGTGCCCGCAGTGTTGGTTTCTCTTTAGGTCTCTCTTCTTGGTTTGTAAGTGGTAGCTTTCTTGCTAACATGGTCTTTTCTCTGTGAGCACTTGCCTCTCTGTGTGCGTTTGTCTTTCTCTTTTAATAAGGACCACAGTCCTGTTGTATTAGCTACATACCCATATATAACTTCACTTAACCTTAACTACCTCCTTAAAGGCCTTATCTCCAGATACAGTGACATTGAGCTTCAACATATAAATTTCAGGGAGACAAAATTATGTCCATTACACAGAGTGATTGGAAAGAACATGAGATTTGTTGTGTAGAAGGTACAAGTTCTGTCAGCTTTGTGCTATCGAAAAAATCATGTTATTTCTCTGAACATCTCTTTTCTTACCTATAAAATAGTGACAGTAATTAATTTGTGTCAAATTGCTCATGAAAAAGTGTTCATTATAATGTTGGACCCAAATTTTCAAATAATTTATTCCACAACTTTCTATTAACAGAAAGGTAATGGAAAATGAAAATGTTTCTCAAAAGTAAAATGAAATAAATTATGCCATTAGAACTATAGTGCTTAAGTCAGCGTATTAGCTTAGCAGACCATGGGCCAGAAATAGCTTGCAAAATGGTTGTTGGCTTACACAGTGCTTAAAATTTTAATTAGTTGCCATCTTTTAAAAGTCAATTGAACTTATATAAAAAAATCTGTATTTCTAACTTAGGCTTTTCTAGGCATGGTAGCAATAGACTCATCTTAGTAGCAATGTTGCCATAAGGGATATGGTTTCTCCACTAACCCACAATCCCTGCTGTGTCTGCACATTGGCAACTGCCATTTATTATCACATTTATATTGTTGCTGTAGGAAATATATGATCACTGATATTGAGTCTCTATTTAAAAAATGCCAAAATAAAAGATAGACTGACAGGGCCACATGTTTGAAAGAAATGATGAGAACATAGTTCTTTATAATAGTAATAGTCATGATGTGTCATATGCAAAATATATATATATATATATGTGTATTAAAAGAATACAGTGTAAAATATTGACCTACTACTAATCTTAGAAAAATCCAACTTACTGAGACTAAATCATGAAGAAACTAATCATGAAAAGACCAATTACTAATAAGAAGAGTAAATCAGTAAAATTCTCCCAAAGGAAGACAAGCCCAAGACCAAAAAGCTTCACTGGTGAATTTTACCAAACGTTTAAAAAAGATTTTACTCCAATCTTTCTCATATTCTTCCAAATAATCAAAGAGGAGAGAACGCTCTTAAAGTCATTTTATTAGGCCAGCATTATCTGGATTGCAAAACCAGTAAAGGAAATGGTTAGAGAAGGAAACCAAATCCAGTATCCCCAATTAATATATATGCAAAAATTCTCAGTAAGATACTGAATTCAGCAGCACATTAAAAAGATCTAGGGGGTTTTATCCCTGGGATGAAAAATGGTTCAGCATATGAAAATCAAACAATGTGATATTATGTGAATAGAATGAAAGAAAAGAATCACATGATCATCTAAATACATGCACAAAATCATTTGGAAAAATTCAACTTCCATTCATAATAAAAACTCTTAACAAATTATACATAGAGAGAAAATATCTCAGCATAATACAGGCCAGATATGACAAGCCAATCACTAACATAATACTCAATGGTGAAAACTTTTTTTCTATGATCAGTAATAAGAAGAGAATGCCAGCTCTCACTACTCCTGTTCAGCATTGTGCCGAAAGTTGCTAGCTAGAGCAATCAGGAGGAAAAAAAAAAGAAATAAAATGTGTCAGAATCAGAAAGGAAGAAGTAAAAATGTCTCTATTTGGAGATAACATGACTTTTTAAATAAAATATCCTAGACATTCCACCCAAAACTGTTAGAGCCCATCAATGAATTCAGTAAAGTTCTAGTATACAAAAGTAATATACTAAATCAGAAGCAATTCTATATAGTAACAATGAAATTTCTGAAAAAGTAATCACTCAATCCCATTTATAATAGCATAAAAAGCAATAAAATACTTAGGAACAAATTTAACTAAGGAGATGAAAGATCCATACTAAAAACTGTAAGACACTGATGAATGAAGTAGTAGACAACACAAAGACTGAAAAGGTGTCTCATGTTCATGGGAAGAACTGATATTATAAAAATGTCAATGCTACCAAAAACTATCCATAGATGCAGTATAATCCCCATCAAAATTCCAATGACGACTTTTACAAAAGTAGACAAAACAGTCTTAACATTTATATGGAACCACCAAAGACTGAAAATAAGCAAATGGGAGTATATAAAACTAAAAAGTTTATGCCCAGCAAACAATACAACCAACAAAATGAGAAGACAACCTAAAACATGAGAAAAATATTTGTAAGCCATTTATCTAATAAGGGGTTAATATCCAAAACTTGTGAATAACTTATACAACTTAATAGCAAAAAACCATATAACCCAATTAGAAAATGGGAAAGGACCTGAAGAGGCATTTTTCTTTTCTTTTTTTTAATATATATTTTTATTGTTATTTATATCTTTTACATTTTGTATTCCCCTGGGGTAACCCACCACCAATTCACCCGTGATCCATCTCCATGGTCCCTTGTGTTATTTTCTACTCCATTTTGTGCCCTTATCCGCCCCCCCCCCCCAAGTGTCTCTCTCTTATTTGGTTTCCCTATAGTACTGTTATAAGTGAAACCATTCAATATTTTTCTTTCTGGCTTGTTTCGCTGAGTATGATCCCCTCTAATTCCATCCATGTCGCTGCAAATTGCATGTGTTTATCTTCTTTGAATGCTGAATAGTATTCCATTGTGTATGTGTACCACATCTTCTTGATCCAATCATCTACTTTTGGGCATCTGGGTTGCTTCCATTCCTTTGCTATTGTGAACAGTGCCTCAATGAACATACAGGTGCATGTATCCTTTTGGATTAGTGTTTTTGTGTCCTTTGGGTAGATTCCCAAAAGTGGTATTGCTGGGTCATATGGAAGCTCCATGTTGAGCAGTTTGAGGAATCGCCATAAGCTTTCCATAGTGGTTGGACCAGTTCGCATTCCC
The DNA here is from genome assembly GCA_004024925.1 of Scalopus aquaticus. Lineage (NCBI taxonomy): Eukaryota > Metazoa > Chordata > Mammalia > Eulipotyphla > Talpidae > Scalopus > Scalopus aquaticus. The sequence goes on along the minus strand of PVIJ01009996.1, from coordinate 41,321 downwards.
ACCAACAGTGTAGAAGAGTCCCTTTTTCTCCACATCCTTTCCAGCATTTGTTGTTGCCTGTATTTTTAATGTGTGCCATCCTCACAGGTGTGAGGTGGTATCTCATAGTGGTTTTGATTTGCATTTCCTTGATTATAAGTGATGTTGAGCATTTTTTCATTATCTATTGGCCATCTGCTTTTCTTCTTTGGAGAAGTGTCTTTTTAGCTCTTCTGCCCATTTTTTGACTGGATTGTTAGCTTTGTTTTTATTGAGTTGTGTGAGTTCCTTGTAAATATTTGTTATCAGTCCTTTATTGGATGTATTGTGTGCAAAGATCTTTTCCCAGTGGTAGGGTGTCTGTTTGTTTTGGTAAATGTCTCTTTTGATGTACAGAAGCTTTTCATTTTGATGTCATCCCATCTGTTTATCTTGTCCTTCACTTCCTTCACTTTAGGGAATGTGTCTTTCAAGATTTTGCTGAGATGTATGTCATGTAGAGTTGTTGCCTATATTTTCTTCTATAAATTTTATGGTTTCAGGTCTTACGTCTAGATCTTTTATCCATTTTGAGTTGGTTTTTGTGCAGGGTGTGAGGCAATAGTCTAGCTTCATTTTTTTGCATGTGGCTGTCCAGTTTTCCCAGCACCATTTATTGAATAGACTGTCCTTGTTCCACTGCATTTTCTTTGCTCCTTTGTCAAAGATTAGTTGTTCATATATATGCGGCTTTAATTCTGGGTATTCTATTCAGTTCCATTGGTCTTAGTGTCTGTTTTTTTCCAGCACCATGCTGTTTTAGTTATTACGGCTTTGTAGTATAGTTTGAAATCAGGGAGTGAAATTCCTCCGTTTTCTTTCTTTTTAGTCAGAAGGGCTTTAGCTATGCGGGGCTTTTTGTGGTTCCATATGAATTTCATCAGTATTTGATCTAGTTCTTTGAAGAATGTCATTGAGATTTTTATTGGAATAGCATTGAATCTGTAAATTGCTTTTGGTAAGATTGCCATTTTGATAATGTTAATCCTTCCAATCCATGAGTAGGGGATGTCTTTCCATTTCCTTGTGTCTTCTCGTATTTCTTTCAACAGTGTTTTGTAGTTTTCTTTGTATAAGTCTTTTACGTCTTTTGTTAGATTTATTCCCAGATATTTGATTTTTTGGTTTCGATTTTGAAGGGGATGGATTTCTTAATTTCTTTTTCTTCAGATTGGATGTTTGCATATAGGAAGGCTACTGATTTTTGTGCATTGATTTTGTATCCTGCTACTGTACTGGACTGGTCTATAATTTTGAGTAGTTTTTCTATGGAGTTTTTAGGGTTTTGTATATATATTATCATTATCATCTGCAAACAGAGACAGTTTAATTTCTTCTTTTCCTATTTGGATTCCTTGAATGTCTTTCTCTTGTCTTAGTGCTCTGGCGAGGACTTCCAGTATTATATTGAAAAACAATGGTGAGAGTGTACATCCTTGCCTTGTGCCTGATCTTAGGGGAAAGGCCTTCAGCTTCTCACCATTGAGGATAATGTTGGCTGTGGGTTTGTCGTATATGGCTTTTATTATGTTGAGGTATGTTCCTTCTATCCCAAGGATTTCGAGGGCTTTTATCATAAATGGATGTTGCAGTTTGTCAAATGCTTTCTCAGCATCTATTGATATGATCATATGGTCTTTGTTTTTCTTTTTGTTGATGTGTTGGATTACATTGATTGATTTTCGGATGTTGAACCATCCTTGTGTCCCGGGGATAAGTCCCACTTGGTCGTGGTGTATTATCTTTTGGATTCATTGTTGGATCCTGTTGGCTAAGATTTTGTTAAATATTTTTGCATCAGTGTTCATTAGAGAGATTGGTCTGTAGTTTTCTTTTTTTGTGTTATCTTTGTCTGGTTTTGGTATTAGAGTAATGTTTGCTTCATAGAATGTGTTTGGTAGTACTCCTTCCTTCTCGATTTTTTGAAAGAGTTTGTGTAATATAGGGACTATTTTGTTTTTGAATGTTTGGTGGAATTAGTTTGTGAATCCGTCTTGTCCTGGGCTTTTGTTTTTGAGGAAGTTTTTGATTACTGTTTCAATTTCACTGCTTGTGATTGGTCTGTTTAGGTGTTCTATATCTTCTTTATCTAGTTTTGGGTGATTGTATTGTTCTAGGAATTTGTCCATTTCCTCTAGGTTGTTGAATTTGTTTCCATATAGCTGTTCATAGTAATCTCTGATTATTTTGATTTTTGCTGGGTCCGTTGTGATTTCTCCTCTGAAGAGGCATTTTTCTAATGAAATGTCAACATACATATGAAGAGCTGTTCAACATCACTAGTTATTAGAGAAATGCAAGTTGAAACCACAATTAGAAAATTTCATCTCTATTTCGAATGGCTGTCATCAAAAAAGATAAGAGGTAACAAATGTTCACATGAATGTGGAGAAAAGGGAACCTTTGTTTTCTATTGGTAGGATGTGAATTGGTTATAGCCATTATGAAAAACAGTATGGAGAATACTAAAAAATAAAAATTATCTACTATATGACCTATCTATTCCAATTTTGGAAATATATTCAAAAGAAATGAAAACACTAACTCAAAAGATAGTTGCACACACATGTTCACAGCATCATTTACAATAATGAAGACATGGAAGCAACCTTAGTTTCCATTAACAGATGAACTAATAAAAAAGTTGTGGTATACATACACAGTGGAATGTTATTCAGTCATAAAAGAGAAAATCTTACTTTTTGTTTTACCATGAATAGACTTTGAAGGCATGAAAGATACTGTATAATCTCTTTATATATGGAGGAAGGAGGAGGAAAGAAGACGGAGGGGGAGAGGGGGAGAGAGGGGGGAGAGAGAGATTGACTTATAGTTACCAAAGGTGGAGGATTATGGGGCAGGGCAATTGGGAGAATGTGGTCAAAGTGCACAAACTTACAGTTATATGGTAAATATATACTAGGAATATACTGTAAATTGAAGAATATAACTCATACTTCTGTATGATATATAGGAAAGTTGTTTAAAGAGTAAATCCTAAGAGTTCTCATCACAGAGAGAAATTTTTTTTTCCTCTTTTCCTTTTGATTGCATCTCTCTGCAAAGGTCGATATTAACTGAAACTATTGTGGTGATCATTTCACAATATAAGTAAGTCAAATTGCGATGTTTTTACCTTAAACTTATACAGTGATATAATCAAATATTTCTGAATAAAACAATTTAAATGTTAGACTATTTCATTCATTTCCAATTCCCACTAACTCCTGTAGATTCTGAGTTTTTATCTATTTTTAATGAACATTGGTCCATTAAATATATGTACAATCAAAAAGGACGAGTTCAAAGATAGTTAAATGAAAACATTATGGTGTTCTTTAGTCATTCTTTTTTGTTTTCTCCCCAAGTTTTTAGGTCTACTCATTGATGAAAATATAATAGTATGGTTCACATTTATTTATGATCTTTTTAATAACTATGGTGATCATTATTATAGTGATGATAGCAAAGTCTTGAAATTTTGAGATTATTTGCCATTGTTTTAAACATCTACCTGCCTGTTCACATCTTAAATAACTTTTCCTTGATATACTCTTTGCTTATTCAAATACCCCTTTCATTTTGTGCTAGGCTGTTAATACCCCCAACTAGGTAATGTGCTTCTTCCACCCCTTGTCTAAAATATCTAATTTTACTTTTTCCTAAGGACAAGCTCAATCTCACCTCTTCTGTAACACCTTTTATTTATTTTTTATATTTTTTATATCAAGTTATATTTAGGTTGCTTGGGTTTCATAGATGTAAACGTTATCCAAACCTCAGCTGTCTTCTTCCATAATAGTTGTTTATATAAATTGACTCACAGCCATACATAGTAGTTCATTTTAATTTTTCTCTTGTTTACTCCTTGGTAGACTTGTATAACAATTTGTTGGAATGGGGTAGATGTTAGCTCTTTTAATTAATTATTTTAAATAATAATTAATTATTTTTAATTAATTGTTTTTAAAATAACAGTTTTTACTGAGGTAACATTGGCTTATGACACGGTATATGATTTGGGGTCATAGGTACATACTTCTTTAAATTTATGTTCCCACACCATGCCTACCACCAAAGCGCCAATAATCTTCCACCCTTGTCCATTGAGTCTACTCCCCTTGTTGCTCCCCACCCCCACGCTACCCTCCTGATAATCTCAATTCTGCAATTACATTTCTCGGGTTTGTTTTGGTTTAGTTTTATCTTTTCTTTTGTTTGTTTCTTTATATCCCATATATGAATGAAATCATTCAGTGTTTGTCTTTCTCCTTCTGACTTATTTCTCTTAGTATAACCCCCTCCATTTCCATCTGTGTTGTCCCAAATGGCAAGAGTTCATCTTTGTTTATTAGCTGAGTTGTATTCCAGTGTGTATATATGCCACATCTTTATACATTCATCTGTCTTTGGGCAGTGATATTGTTTCCATAATATGGTTATTGTGAATAGTGTTGGGGTGACCATAAGAGTGCATATATCCCTTTAAGTTAGTATCTTTGCATTATTTGGATAGTTACCAGGACTAGAATTGCTGGATCATCTGGCAGATTATTTTTAAAATTTGGGAGACCTTCATAATGTTTTCCACAGGGGCTGGTCAGATCTGCATTCCCCCACAGTGTATGAGTTCATCAGCAGTTGTTTCTGGTTGTTTTTTTTGGGGGGAGGGTTGTTTTGATATGGACCATTCTCATGATTGTGAGGTATTATCTCACTGTGATTTTGATTTCCATTTCCCTGATGATAAGTGACTAGAATATCATTGTCCATTTAAAATTTTTATTTTTCTTTTGAAGAATTTTAAACCTTCAAAAAAATTACCAGAATGGAAAGTAAAGGTCCTTATGCCCTTCACTTGAATACTCCACTTACTAAAATTTTTATAATTTAAATTAAAATTTAAAAAAAATTAAAAAGATTTAGCACTTTCTCAAAAATTTGATTTTTAAAGACTCTGTAGATATACCCCCCTTCAAAAGCTGAGACATTTGGAAGATGGTGGTATGCTTCATGTACCATATTTGAACTCTCAGTACTGCAGTCTGTAGTTTCCTGAGAATGGCATTCTCCTACATAATCACAATACAGTTACCACACTCAGGAAATTTAGCACTGATACATTACTACCACTTAGTGCACAGCTCATTAAAAAAAAACTTCTCCAGGCATCCTGATAATAAGATTTCCAGCATTTTTCTCCCCTTTCACCACATCCATACAAGTGTCACATGGTGCATTTAATTTTTAAGTCTTTCTCCTTTAATATCATTCTGTTTAGATATATTTGAAAAATTTTCATGATTGGGCTCATGTTAACCATTTTGGACAGGGATATTATAATAACAACATTATTTTCTCAGCGCATACACATCAAGAAACCTGCAGTTGGTTAAGATTGTGTGTACCAGGTTTCTCCACTGTCGAAGTACCTTTCCTTCTTTGTAATGAAGAAGTTATCTTGGAGCAAAACTTTGGTATCATGTGACTCTCCTATTCCCGAACAGTTTTTTACTCAGTGGTTTTAGAATTCATTGATGATTCTTTTTTGAATCATGTTACTATGGTGATTGCAAAATAGTGATGTTCTATTTTTGTCATTTCTTTCACATTGATTAGTTGGCATTCTTCTGTAAAGAACTTTTATTTTCTCTTTTCCCTTTTATTAGTATCAGCGTTGGTACACGAATCCTTATTTTATATACAATAGGTTCTATTCTGTTCTTACTTTGATTCTTCAATTGTTCCAAATTCGGCCAGTGGGAGTCTCATCCATTTTCCTTTGACATGTCTCCATCAATTTTTGAGCACTTTTTTTTTCTAGCACAAGATGTTCCCGGTTCACTCCAGGTTCTACCCCAGCTGCAGAATCAACCATTTCTGCAAAGAGCTCTTGTTCCTTTTACTGTAGATATTTACAAATTGAGAGGTGGGCATTAGATATGCTACTTTTATGGACAGAACTAAGAAATACATGTGCCATACCAACCATAAACAATTTTATAAATCATTAGTTAAAGCTGATTCTTCCAATTTAACCTAATATCACCGGTTTTTATAAATCATGAGTTAGAGCTGATTCTTCCAATTTATAGTATCACCAGTCTTCTGCTTCTTCTGTTTCATATTTATATCTCTGAGAATTCTGGTTCCCAGAGTATCGACTTATTTACTCTTTACCTAAACATATAACACAAACTAGTTTCAGAATTGCTATGCAAATATCACTACAAGCAATAAATTTTCCAAGGTCAGCATTTGTAGTTCTTTTAATCCTACAGTATATCCCACTGGGGCTATATAGTTCAAAGTACTTTGTTTAACTGTTTATTGACTACTTTTTCCTTCGTGTGATGGTTATCAAATTGATACATAATTAGTTTCATTTGTTACTTTTGGTATTATTTTTGTAAATTTTCCTATTTACTTTCCTATTTAATACTTTCCTATTTATTTCTTATTTATTTACTTTTTTAATATATAAAATATGAACTGGTTCAAGAGGCAAAATTGTGTAAGAAGACATATCCACTGAAATACCATTCTTCTTTTATCCTTTCCACCATGTACTTTTCTGCTCTTTGAAAGTTATCAGTATTATGAGATTGTGTGTGTGTAGGTTTGTATGTGCCCTTCCTTATACTTTAACAAATGACTTTGATAACATAATTTATACTTTTTTGTTTTTTGGTTTTTTTTACATGTACATGTCCTGAAAATTATTCCATATTAGTTCATAGCAATTTTTCACATTCTATGTTTACTGATATATAGTACTCCATTATTTGAATATACCATAGTTTATTCAGTCTCTTATATATAGGTCTTTAATGATTTTCAATATTTTCCAATTAAAATATAGTATTTCCTAATAAGAAAAATGTATGCACATCAATGTTCATAGCAATGTTATTCACAATAGCCAAGACATGGAATCAGCCTAAGTGCCCATCCACTGATGACTGGATAAAGAAGATGTGCTGTATTTATTTAATGGGATAACTAGCTATTAAAAAAGTTGAAATAGTGTCTTCTGGCAAAAAAATGGAATGATTTTGAGGTGATTATGCTTAATGAAATAAGCCAGAATCTGAAAGATAGTTCCCAGATGGCTTCACTTATTTGTAGAATATGAATAACCAAAGAAAACAAAACAGTGAAACACAACAAAATAACTCTTTGACTCTGTGAAAAATACAATGGTTACCAGAGGAGAAGAGGAGGAAGGAATGGGGGGATAATGTGGTAATGGATTGGCCCTGGTACTTCGGTGCAGGTGAGGAAGCATATACACATGTAGAGTTGTGAAGTTGTACTCCCCAAATTATGTATGTAAAAATAGCTGCGTGAATGGCAAATCAATAAAATTTGACTAAATAAATTAAAAAAATTAAAAACCAACAAAAAAATAGTGTTTCAGCTACACAGCTATTAGGATTAGCTTTAAAAAATACTAACAATACCAAGCATTGACAGGGCACAGAGCAATTGGACCTGTTATGTCATACTGTAAAAGTGCAAAATGTTGCAGTCCGTATGGAAAACAATTTGGTAGTTTACTACAAAGGTGAACATACATTTCCCATACGACTTAGGAATCTCCTAACTAGATATTGATCCATTATCTATCCATCCACAAAACAATCAATATCTGAATTTTTTAGTAATTTTATTCATACATTGTTAGAAAGTAGAAAAAACCCAATTGGTCTTCAATGGTGAAGGAAATAAATGAATTGTGGTATATCCATAATTGGAACTTCACTCTGAAGTAAAAAGAAATGACCTATGGGTACATAAAATGAACCTTAATGCACAGGTGAATTTTAAGTGCATTCAGCTAAATGAAAGACGCTAGATTCACAGGCTATATACTGTATGATTCTATTTATATGACACTCCTGAAAAGGCAAAACTCTAGGGATATAAAATGGATCAGTGTTTGTCAAGGATTGGGCGTCAGGAAACAGTTTGACTACAAAGGGGCATGAGGGAGTTTTTTGGGGGTGTTGGAACTGTGTAGATTGTGGTGATCATTACAATGCTGTATAAATTTGTCAGGATATATAGGTTCATTGGAAAAGGTGAATTGTACTCTACGCAAATATCCTTAAAATTTAAAAATATTTCAAAATAAACCTAAAAACCTGAGAATTGTTTCCATATAGTTAGAGTTGTATATTCAGGATAGGTTCCTGGAGGAGGATTTTTGACTTAGGGGGTAAATGAATATGTAGTTTTGTTAGATAATATCAAATTCTGCTTCATAAGGACTATGATTCATATTAGACTATGCTTCAAATTGTTTCTATCCCTCTATGCTCTAGCAATGTATGAAGTGCCTATTTCCTTTTAACTTCTTTAGGAGATTATCTTGATAAGCTTTTAAATTTTGCCAGTTGCATAGATGAGAAATATTAATAGTACCTCTGTATAGTTTCAATTTGCATTCTTTCTTCTGAGTGAAATATAGTGTCTTGCGAGTTTGAGGGCTATTTGTATTTTGTTTTGTTTTTCCAGTAAAGTGTCTACTCATGTCTTTTGCCCACTTTTCTAATGATTTTGTTTTTTTTCCTTCAATTTTAGTGAGTTCTTTATTTATTAAGATATTAGTTCTTAATCTATTATACAATGGTATATCATTTGTAACCTATTTTGATCGCTTTAATTTTCTTCCTCTTATTTTTATATTTAATATTTACAAGTATTCCTCCTTTATATTTAATACCGAATTTAGTGCTAAATTCCCTTTCTTGCCGAACAGTTTACAATTTCTTAGCATATGGTACACCACAGTTAAATAAAGTCCAGTTGAATTTTTATTTCCTTAATGTTTGACTTCAAGCAGAGAATTCTTGAGGGACTATCTTTTGATATTGACTATAAGGTTTTTTACAGTGTTTCAAAAAGGAAAAATGGTGGTTTTTCTGATTTTCTTCTGCTTAGTGTAAACACGAGTAAATTAAGTAGTAATCTGTTAAGTGATTTCTTAGGAAGAATTCTAAGATTTTGTGAAAAGCTCAATAGCAAAGTTCTGTACTTTTAAGGATAGGGTTCTAGTCAGGATATCCTTATATGTTCACAGACAGAAGAAAGTCCTTAGCTTCTGAAAGTAAGATTTAAAAAATTTGGGGGGAACGTAATTGACATAAAACATTAATTTCAAGTGTACAGCATCAGTGATTTGTATATATTACAAGATGGCTATTCTTGCTATATCTAGTCACTTCTAGTTTGTTGATGTTTCAGTGGTGTTTAGTTCAGCTCTGTGGACACTCAAGTCCAGATGAACTCTACCTTTTGAAGTTTTAGAAGCAAAGTAGCACAGGAAAACATACAGTGAAAAAAGCATAGCCAGGTATCTCCTGACTGACAGACAAAATATGGGCAGTTAAAATTGATCCTCTGAATGCAAAGGCAGTAATCATTGTTGTTTTCTTTCTTCAGAAAGATGCCTGGTACATTTTAATGACTGTCCCTGCATTCATTTACCAATACTGCGAAACTGTTTTGTGTAAAGTGGTATTCAAAAGTATTTTCAAGAAGGATAATGACTCAAATTATTAGTGAGAAACCTATCTAAATTCCTATGTTACTCTTTTTGGATGACCCACCTACTTCAGAGGGTTTCTTAAGAGAAAAATAAGTGGCCTGTGTGTGTGGTGCATGTGTGTATCTCCTGGGACAGCTGTGTGAACAACAGGGCTAGAGAGTACTAATGCATTTCTGTTTTCATCTACTATTTTTATCAGCAGCATAGATAAATCTCTCATAGTACATTTGCTACTCTTCTTGAGTGGAGGGAGGCTAGCAATCTTTTCTTGTACTCTAGTCTCCTTTCTTAATGATATGCTTTCTCAGTAATAAAGCAGGTAGATTTATCAGGTCATTACTTGGAGATGTTCTCCCCTTTACCCCCTTTCACCAGGGAGTCTTTTCAGACAGTAAAAATAGCTACTAATATCTAATTTCTTCCTTGAAGGGAGGAGATTTTATAAAAATTTTAAATGAGTGTATCTGTTAAAATGTGAATGCCATTATTTATTTTAAAGCAAGAATTTTCATAATCAGAAATGTTTTCTTTTCTTTCTGACCATCTAATATTCCCAGTTCTTCTCTGAACCTTTATGTCTTCACCAATATATTTTGTTTGCAGAAACTCAGGACTATTTTTTCAGGTTGCCTTTCACTAATCCAATTTGTAAATTTACTTTTCTAATTTAGTAGATAGCTTCCTCTGTCTCCAGACTTCTTTTAATCATCCATATAGTGACATGTGATGTAATATGTAATACTATTTAACAACAGATTTTCTACAGACATAATGAGGAAGTATTGCTTTGACTAAAGCTGTTCATATTTATTACAAAAATGTAGTAATTGTATTAAGGCAAATTAGCCATATACATCAGTATCTAGTGGTACACAATCTCTAATATGTGTGATTGTGGAATATATGTGTTGCCTTCATGATTTCTACTTCTGGGTGCTGTAGTCCACTCACCTCGCAATTCTTTCAATAGTTTTTTTTATTTTGACATTTTAACTAATGTATTATAACTTGCCCTAAGGCACAGATTTCTTAGTTACAGAATCTAAAATCTTACCTATTATTTGGTCCTTTCTGAAAATAAAGAGGTTTGAGCTGATAGTAGGCACTGATGCTCTCCTTTCAGAAACTATATAGGGAATTAGGCAGCTGCTGTCCTTGGTGATGAAATTATTTCAAGTCTCTTCTTAAGGAAAACAACTAGTTAAAAAAGCAGTATAATTTTGAGTATACTGCTTGTGGCAACTATTGATATCTTCATAGATCTATTTGAACTAGAAAAATACAGACTCCAGTATCTTAATGTCTTGAGTTCCTGACTGCCAGGCAGAGGAAATGTTTAACTATTTTAATCATGTTTCTGTATCTCAGAAAGAAAGCTCTTATGAGAGGAAATGACAATGTCCTACCACAAAGTTATCTCTTATCAGCTATAGTCTCACTCGATAATGATTTGTCAAACTTAGACATGTGTAAAATGCAAGGGCTGTGTTATTTACTTTGGAAAGGAAAAATTAGATGAAGCTGATAAAGATGGAGTCATGGCTTTTGTTAGAGACTGAAACCATTAGAGACAGTCATTGTTAGCTTAGGAAAGTGTCCTTGGACCCCTCCCTCTGCCCCAGCTGAAATCTAAGTCTGCTTGAATCATTCTCTGCACGTTGAGGAGAGGGAAGGGCAAGGTAGGGGAAGTAGAATGAAGACAGCTTTGACAGAAATTTAGCATTTAAAATGGGAGCAAAATGTGGACCTTAAAAACAGACCTATTCATTTGTGTTAGTCAGGAAAAATTGCCCTTTGTTCTGGTCCTCTTCCCCACTCCCATTTATTTAGATTTTTGAAAGTTCATTTCTTATCCTTCCAACAATATAGCATTCCTTCACACTCGGTGCACGTTACTTTCCTCCTTTCTCCTTCTCTAGACATAAATGATACTTTTTCATTAGTGGAAGCAGAGAAAACACATCTAGCTCAAAGCAACATGAGTCAGTGCATGCTTTACATGCCTTTCTCCTCACAGTGCTCTTCTTGGTTCCTCACAGTGTCCCTAGTGTTCCTCACAGAAGGGAGCACGGAGGAAAAATGATTTCTAAATAGTAGGCTATTTTGGGGGTGGAGGTAGAGTTTGTGAACTGAAACTCCATTCTGTGTTTTCTTTTCTTGTCTACATTTGTGTGCACTGCTTTTAAAGCAGGCAGTCATGTGCTTAGCGGGACTTAACTAGATTTGGTTTCAGGCTATTTCTTAACCTCTGAAAGTGCCATGTCTGGGCACTTCAATTAGTTTGAAGCCTAGTATGATGAGGTCAAGACAGCGTCACACAAAATAGGTTTAGTTGAAAATGTTTGTTGGCTGTGACAGGAAAGGCCTTCCCTTAGTTCCCTTCCTAAATAGTTGACACACATAAGCCATCTTAACCATGTATCTTTGTTTGTAAAAGACCCCATTAGCTCATTTGTTACAGATTTCTGGGGAAACTGTCCCCTAATGTGGATGCTCATCTGTAAGGATGCGTCTGACCTGTGAAAGGGCCTAGCCTCTGCCTGTGGAATGGCTGGGAGCACTTTGCTTTTTGAATGAATGTTGGCTCTGATTTAAGGCAAAAAAAAAAAAAAAAATCAACAAACTGCCTAAAGAAGAATACGTAAGCAAAGCCATGATTGAATTTGTTATTCCAATTTAGTGCTTTTTTGAGGAAATTGAGACCAAAGTAAATTATAACTTACTCATTGGTCATAAAACAAATCCATATTAGAACTATGATTATTATGGGCCTCCCCGGTGGCGCAGCGGTTAAGCGCTGCGCTGTGGAGCTGTTGGCAGCGGCGATGCGAGTTCGACGCCCGGCCGGGGAGAATCCCACATGGCGCGGCAGACCTTTCCTGCCTCGCCCGCTGCTCCCCTCAGCAGTGTATTTCCAATCTGCCTGTTCTGCTCCCCGCTCTGTCTCTGGTGAACCCTCTCGCCGCCCCATGCCTCTGGCCTGTACCCCAACTTGTATGTATAAATAAAAAATAAATCTTAAAAAAAAAAAGAACTATGATTATTATACTTCTGCTCTTACCTGCTGTATTCTGTTTTACTTTCTCTTTAGATGTCTAAGTTTAATAGTTTGCATTATTCAAGTTGCAATTCATTGCTTTTACTTGTAGGTTTGGCTTTTCCATTCACTATCTTATTATTTACATTATCTTCCATTTTTCCTAGATGACTTAAATATTCACTAATTCCTATTCTGTTTTCAGATGTTGAGTGGCAGGCTATTTAATTCATCCTGTGTGGCAAGTTTTGTTTTTGACCACTGAAACTTAGTTTTTTATGTAGTCTACCATGTGTCTAAGAAGACAAAGTGAAGTCATCAAAATCGTACCCCCATGTTCTTGTTGTCTCTTTGGAAGCATATGTTTTAAGATGTGTCTCTAAAAGCAGGTGCAGGGCAGGTGGCACTTTTGTCACTTCTTTGCTATCTATCCTTCACAATTTATTAATCTCATAGTTTAAATACCCAAACTAGATCTTAATTAAGGAGCATGGTTTGTTTTGTGATCTTCTCTTGGAAACAAGAGCTGATTTGTAAACTAAAAAATATTTTTATACTTAATAGTAAAAGTAAATGCAATTACTCCTAATTAGCTTTGTTTGACTATATTGTGATAATCTTGATTATGTTTGCAGGTACCTGGGGCCCAAGATTTGGTGGATTTCTCTCCTGTTTATCGATGTCTACACATATATTCAGTTCTGGTGAGTCTTTGACTGCCTAATAAAGATGTCTAGTGAATTTAGAACTCTGTATTCTCTTTTTTGATAGCTTTTCTGTTTATTAAGAATGAGGATTGAGAAACTATTATTTCAGGGGTATTAATTAGAAAAGATAATTATTTTTTATATTTTTTACCTTTGCTGTTTAATATGTTATAACTAGTAACATTAATTTCTAGTAATCATCAACACATTATTAGACAATACCTAGAAATAATCACACACATTTGGATTTCTGGTCTTAATTTAATAATGTAGTTATTTGAATAGCTGCCTATTTTTTCATCTTAAGATAATATTATTTACCTTTTCATTCCCGATGACAATTATTCCCTTTGTAATGTAAGTCACATGAAAAGGAATTTGTCTGGGGAATATTAAATGAATTAATGGTATTCTAAGAAATGGCCCTTCTCCATATACCCCTATGTGCAGACACACACATACATACAAAGTCAATAATAATAATAAATTATGAAGTTTAAGTATCATCAAAAATAAATTGATGAGAAAAGTCCATTATTGATATTTTTTTATAATGTAGTTTTTTATAGTATAGTTCATAGTTACATAGCATACTTCTATCAGGTTATTCTTAATTGAGTATCTAATTACTTCTTCTGTTACACAATTACTTTTTAAATTTATTTAATATAGTGTCATTTAATTGTTGCTCCAGACAGTTTGCGACTCCACACTGGTCTGTGGACTTTATAGCTTGAAGTATTTTGTGGTGATCACCATTATTTGAGAAAAGACCTGGTAGTTTCTGCTTCCATTTTCTACTCCTAGTACTCACCTATTTCCTCCTTGTCCCCCATCTCTTCTCCATCTCCACTCTTTTCCCCATCTATTATTCCATGTAATATAAAGACGAAGAAGGAAATAGACTAAATTGAAAAAAAGGCATTTAATATAAGCAGACAAATTTGTTTTCAGGCTCATACACAGGGAATTAGTTAAATAAGATACATCTTACTTTATGACATACGTATTATCATCATTTCCTATAAGACTCCCTCTTTTACTTTCTTATGTTCTTCCATTCATGTCTATCCAGAAGCCCAAATTGTCTCTCATCCCCAAATATACTAACTCTAACATGTTTGTATATGGTCATGATTATATATGTGGTAATTTTTTTAATGTATATGTGTTTATAATTTACTCAAATAATGCTGTCAATAGATCTAGTTCTATTTATTGTGATTTTTAGTTAGCATAATTTTTAATATCTATCCTTGTTATAGTCTGTATATCTAGCTCATTACCTCCCACTTCTGCATGATAGTTAATCGATGGTATGTATTTGTTGCATTGTAATGTTCTGTTACTGTAGTGATCAATACTTAAATTGCCTCTAACATTCTTCTATAGCAATAGTACTCCTTTATGAACTTGTGTATGAGTTTCTATATGTAGGAGTGGAGTTGTTGTATTATAAGATATATTTATAATAATTTCACTAATTTCTGCTAATTAATGGATATTGAATAATATCTCTTGTTTTGATTTGTATTTCTCCTATTATTGGTAAAATTGTATTTCTCAGTATATACCCACTAATCACTTAAAATTTTTCTTCTCTAAAATGGCTACTTGTAACATTTAACCAAATTTGTGTTGAATTTTTTCTTTTTTCCTCATTGCTGAAAGGAGAAATTTCAGAAATTCCCTATATATGTAGATATTGATGGTTCAGGATGTTTCAAACATATTTTTTCCCCCTAGTTTGCCCCCAGATTCTAAATTATGTCTGTGTTATCTTTCATGAAACAAAAGGTCTTAATTTTGATGTCCATTAATTTCAACCCTATAGTTTGTACTTTTCTTTTTAAATTTCCTTACATCATTGTTGTTGAGTACTTTTTGAGTCTCATTTAAAAAATCCCCCTCAATCCCAAGGTCATAGAGCATTCTACTTATATTATCTAATATTTTACCATTAGTATTTAGATCTTGAGCCATTTTGAGTACTCCATTGTATATAGTATGAGGTATAGATCCAACTGAATTACTTTCTGTATGATCAGTTCAGTTTTAGCAATCCCAATTACTTCATAATCTGCACATCACCCAGTGATTCTTGGGGGTAGCTCTGGCATACACTAAACAACCATATTTATATGAACCTGTTTCTGAGCTTTGTATTTTATTATGTTTTTTTTTTTGTAATTTATCTACATATTTGGTAAAAGCAGTCCTTTCCTTTTCCCTTCTTTTAAATTGCCTCACTTTTTTTTTTCCATGTATTTCAGAATCGGTTTGAATTTATAAACAAAGTCCCTCTAGAATTTTGACTTGGATCATTTCAATTTACAGATACATTTTGGGAATAATTGAAAACTTTACAATGCTAAGTCATCCCATTCATGGGATAATAAAGTCTATTTTGAAGTTTGCTTGAGGGATTTTTTTCCCCCCTTACTTTAACAATCTTGGGCATTCTTAGTTAGATTAATGGCAAAATATTTTAAAGATTTTGTTGCTATTTTCTACTAGTTAGTTATTGTTGATATTGAGGACTGCTATTGAATTTTGTTCATTAACCTTACATGTGGCAAACTTGCCCCCCAGTTTTTAAAATTTTTGGTTAATGGTAGGTTTTCTGCGTTGTTGATCATAATATTTGTAGATAATGATTTTTGTTTCTTTTTTTCCTATTCACGTATCTCATTGTTCTTTTTACTGTCTTATTATATTGACCAGGATCATACTTCGTTGTTCAGTGAGGTGATAGTGATAGTGGGTATCCTTGTGTGATTTCTAATCTGAAGGAGAATATGTCTAAAGTTTCTCTATTAACTGATGTTTGTTATAGGTTTTGGTAAGTAGTCTTTATGTAGTTATGCCTAGACTCCTGGTAACTTTTTATCAAAACATAAGATGAGATTTGAATTTCATTGAAACTTTTTCTAACTACATTGATATAATCTTATGGTTTTTATTCTCTTTAGTTGGTGAATGAGGTGGATTTTGTGGATTGAGTTTTCTGATATTAAACTATCCTTGTATTCTTTAGGTAAATCTAATTTGATTAGGGTGTAGTGCTGTTTCTCTTTTAACTTCCCATGGAATTTAATTCCTTTTTATTTTATTTTCTAATTTTTAATCTTCTTTATATTTTTAGGCATGGTAATAAACAGCACAGACCTTTAATTTTCTTTCTTTCTTTGAATTTGTCCTTATATGGTTTGTAAGTCAACATTATTTTAGCCTCATTAGAATGGTTGAACATTTTTTTCCTTTCTCTATTTTATGAAGATATCTATGTAAGATAAGAGTTATCTGTTCTTTGAAAATTGAGTAGAAATCACATATGCAGTTATATGTATGTTTTTCTTTGCAACATACTTCATCCTTTCTTCCTTATCATCTTGCCTCCATGCTCCAAGATATTGCTTAGTTTCTTCAATAGTATGGATGGTTTTGGGAGTTCATAGCTGTTGCATTTAAGTCAAATGTCTATAGAAAGAGAACCATATTCACTCTTATCAAGTTTCAAAGTTTCTTGTCTCAGAATTGCAAAATCAAATGAATTTTTCCCCTCAAATAGAGTAAAGTCTATGAAAATTGACAGTTTGTTTAGTTAATATGAAATTGTCAGTACCAAGAGAAGTACTGGCAGAGTACTGAAGTAATTTATTTGCACACTTACTAGCTGTAGGCAAATTAGCCCAAACCTTATTTCTCATATATGAAATGTGATAATAATTACATGCTTAGTGCAGTTTTAGATATTGTATGAATGGTGCCTCATTTATTCTCTGGCCCATAACTAGCATTTAATAAATGGCATTTACTCTTATAAGAGTTATATATCTCTAGTGTTGATTATTAGATGCATTATTTGTATTTTTTTTAAAAACTTATTTATTTATGCATACAAGCTGGGGTGCGGGCCAGAGGCATGGGGCAGCGAGAGGGTTCACCAGAGACAGAGTGGGGAGCAGACAGGCAGATGACGGAAATACACTGCTGAGGGGAGCAGCAGGAGAGGCAGGAGAGGTCTGCCGCGCCATGTGGGAATCTCCCTGCCAGGTGTCAAACTCGCGTCGCCGCTGCTGGCGCGTAATGGCTGTGCCACCAGAAAGGTCCACATAATTTGTATTTTTAAAAGTATATGTTGTAAGATATAGACATGTAGTTAGAGGTACTAGTTTCTTTCATTAACACAGAAAGATAATCAGTTACTTAAAGTTTATACATTTTTACATATACGAAGAATATATAGTCCTAAACTGTAAGGACTAAACAAGAGAACATTAAATTGCCTAATTAAAATAAAAGTATATAGAAATTAAACTGTCTCTATTTGCAGATAATATGATAATATATATACAAAACCTCAAAAACTCCATAGAAAAACTACTCAAAATTATAGACCAGTTCAGTAAAGTAGCAGGATACAAAATCAGCTCACAAAAGTCAGTAGCATTCCTCTATGCAAACACCCAAAATGAAAACCTTCAAAATAAAAACCAAAAAAATCAAATATCTGGGAATAAATCTAACAAAAGACATAAAGGACTTATACAAAGAAAACTATAAAACACTGTTGAAAGAAATAGAAGAAAACACAAGAAGATGGAAAAGCATCCCTTGCTCATGGATTGGAAAGATTAACATTATCAAAATGGCAATCCTACCAAAAGCAATTTGCAGATTCAATGCTATTCCAATAAAAATCTCAATGACATTCTTCAAAGAAATAGATCGACTACTGATGAAATTCATATGGAACCACAAAAAAACCTCGCATAGCTAAAGCTCTCCTAACTAAAAAGAAAGAAAACGGAGGAATTTCACTCCCTGATTTCAAACTATACTACAAAGCCATAATAATTAAAACAGCATGGTACTGGAACAAAAACAGACAGAAAGACCAATGGAACCAAATAAAATACCCAGAATTAAAGCCACATATCTATGAACAACTAATCTTTGACAAAGGAGCAAAGAAAATGCAATGGAACAAGGACAGTCTATTCAATAAATGGTGCTGGGAAAACTGGACAGCCACTTGCAAAAAAATGAAGCTAGACTACTACCTCACACCCTGCACAAAAGTCAACTCAAAATGGATAAAAGACCTGGATGTAAGACCTGACACCATAAAATTTATAGGAGAAAATATAGGCAAAACTTTACACGACATACATTTCAGCAAAATCTTGGAAGACACATCCCCCAAAGCGAAGGAAGTGAAGGACAAGATAAACAGATGGGATGACATCAAAATAAAAAGCTCTGTACAGCAGAAGAGACATTAACCAAAACTAACAGACACCCTACCCACTGGGAAAAGATCTTTGCACACAATACATCCGATAAAGGACTGATAACAAAAATTTACAAGGAACTCACACAACTCAACAAAAACAAAGCCAATAACCCAGTCAAAAAATGGGCAGAAGAGCTAAAAAGACACTTCTCCAAAGAAGAAAAGCAAATGGCCAACAGGTACATGAAAAAATGTTCAACATCACTTATAAT
>PVIJ01009996.1:0-22395 GCA_004024925.1 Scalopus aquaticus | reverse complement strand
GACTCTTCTACACTGCTGGTGGGAATGTGAACTGGTCCAACCACTATGGAAAGCTGTATGGCGATTCCTAAAACTGCTGAACATGGAGCTTCCATATGACCCAGCAATACCACTTTTGGGAATCTACCCAAAGGACACAAAAACACTAATCCAAAAGGATACATGCACCCGTATGTTCATTGTGGCACTGTTCACAATAGCAAAGGTATGGAAGCAACCCAGATGTCCAAAAATAGATGATTGGATCAAGAAGATGTGGTACATACACACAATGGAATACTATTCAGAATTCAAAGAAAATAAACACGTGCAATTTGCAGCGACATGGATGGAATTAGAGGGGAGCATACTCAGTGAAATAAGCCAGACAGAAAGAGAAAAATATCGAATGGTTTCACTCATAACAGGATTATAAGGAACCAAATAGGAGAGAGACACTCAGTGGAGGGGATGGTGGGGTCGTGGGGAGGGGAAGATAAGGGCACAAAATGGAGTAGCAAAGAACACAAGGCACCATGGAGATGGATCATGGGTGAATTGTTGGTGGGCTACCCAAGGGGAATACAAAATGTAAAAGACATAAATAACAATAAAAATATATTAAAAAATAAAATAAAAGTATACACAGTGGTATTCTGTAATGTTGAAGTGTTCATACATTTTCTATTATTTGAAAAAACATTCTTTATAAGGCAGATACAGAACTGTTTTGCCATTCATAATGTTCCCAAATTTTGAAAAGATACAACTGTTGGTAAGAAGTCAGCTCTATTTTTCTAGAATACATGGTTATTTTTTAGACATTGATGTTCTAGAACTGTAGGGATTTTAAATAAGCATTGAAATATCCTCTTTGCTAAACGAAGTGCCGGAGCATGTACAACTTCTAGGGTTGACTCTCTTCATGGCTTTTTGGGGGCTTGTCACTTCTCTGTATCTCTTTCCCCATTTTCAAGTCACTAATTTGTGCTACTATATGGTGAAAGATAGCGAGGCCCTTGTAATACTAACAACAAAGATATTTTTATTTATTTATTTTGTATGTAGAAGAACTGCTGTACAGGCCAGAGGTGCAGGGAATGAGAGGCTTTACCAGAGACAGAGTAGGGAGCAGAAGAGGCAAATTTATGAAATACACTACTGAGGGGAACAGCAGGGGAGACAGGAGAGGTCTGCTACACCTTATGTGGTTAGCTCCCTGGCTGGATTTCAAACTCAGGCTGTAGCTGTGATAGCACTGAGACTTAACTACTAGGCCACCAGGGAGGCCTCCAAAGATATTTTTAAAAAGGGATTATTTAATATAGAGTTTGTAGCATAAATATTTATTTCCTAGTGTAGTTAATATTAGCATTAGTCTTTAAAAAAGGATTTGCGAATGGCGCAATGAGAACTGATGAGAAAATAAACCTTGTATCTCTCTTTCTTTTCCATTCCTTCTCCTCTACCAATCTTTCTGGTAGTTGTTAACTGTTTTAGTTTTTGTGGACTCTAGCCCCTCTGTGTTCCTCATGGTTTTCAGGGTTCTGTCCTTGCCCTGCTTCCTTTCTGTCTCTCCTCGCTTTCCTGAACTATAATCTACTTTTAAGGTTTGAAGTGCTAATGACTTCCAAACCTGTATCTCCACTTCTAAGCTTTCCCTTGAGTTTCAGACTTTTACATATAACAGTCTACTGAACCTAGCATTTTGAATATTCCCCAGCAGCACAAACTTTATTTCAAAATGAACTCATCTCCTTTGCCTCCCTAAAATCTACTTCTTCTGTATACAGTGATCTTGGGTAATAGCAGCTTTATCTATTTAGTCACCAGCCAGAACCCTAAACTCTTCTTTTTCTCACTACTGTGTTTGGAAATGTTACCATGAACACACACACAGACACACACACACACACACACAGACACACACACACACACACACACACTCACTCACACACTTCTACTCCAACTCATCCTTGCCTCTCCTAAAATTATTGCCATAGTCAGATTCTCACAAGGATTACTGAATAGTCTTCTTACTAGTTTCTCTACCTTATATCATGAATCTTTAACTTATTTCTCACTAAGCTTATAATAATCTTCTATCATACAAATTTGACAGTGTTATCTGCTTACTATTCTCTAATTGGTCATTTATGGAGTAAAATATAAAAGTATAAAAAAAATACAACATATAAAAGTTAGATTTTTTCATGTTCTGTCTGCCATATTTCCTGCTATCACCTTGTTTTAATGGTACTGAAAATGCTTCCAGTTCTTTGCATGCACCATGCGTCGCCCCTGTTCCTTTCATACGTCTTAGCCTTTTTGCCAGTACCTGCTTCAATCACTAGCCCCATTCCTTTTTATCTTATGAATACTTGTTTCATACATGTGTTGTCCAGAAAATTTTCCTGTTATTTCAGGTTGAGCTCAGTGAGCTCCCTTACCCTTTGTGCTATTAGAGGACCCAGTGCATATTTATACTAGTGCTTACTGTATTCTATCATTACATTCTAAAAATGTGTTCTTTTTTTCAATAGACTATAAGCTCTATTAGGGCAAGTAGCATGTTTTATTCATCTCTTTTAGCCCTCACACTCTGTTTTAGTAGTACATAATTTGCAATAAATGTTTATTTTTGATTTTGAAAGATAGCTACCCTCCTTTTGATCTGCCAATGAATCTTCTATTCTAGTCTCAGACTGTATTATACAATTTCAGGGCTGGGACTCATATGAGGGAAAACATTGGTGTCCAATGGGAGGATCATAACAGAAGTAACAAAAAGTTCTAATATTTTGTCATTTACAATAGTGTTTATCTGAACTTTTGGCCTGGAGGATAACAAGGCACACTTTGAATAAACATGGCAATATTTATTATTTTTAGTGAAACCGACCTTCCATTCACCCTCCTTTTATGGCTGTGCTGCTTATAAATTCCCAAAGGATTATTTGAAAAATCCTACTTATATCTGCCAGCCTTATCAGTAGGGCAGGAGTTCACGTATTGTAACAGGAGGTCAGATTTCGGTCATGGTCTTATAGATGGGGCCAAGCACCTGTAAATTCTTCCTTTGGTGACTAAAGTGAAGTACAATATCAAACAGGCTGTAAGACTTTTCTAGGAAGTGCTGAACTTTGGCAGGAAGGGCAAACTTTGGCAGGAGGAGGGGAGGGAAGAAAGTGAACAAGGGTCAGATAGTGGTTAATTGAAACTTGGTCCTTGATACAGTAATGCAATGGAAATGTTCAGGGCAAAGATGGGTGTATTTTATGGAACTGTTAAAAACAACTGATGTTCTTTAAATCTTCATATACAGTTTAGAGATGGGCAGGTAAGAGGTAGAATATGAAACATAACTTATAGTCATTAAAGATAATTTGTAAGAAAGGAAAAGTAAAAAATTCACTGAAAGGGAAATGATGAATAATAAAAATCTGAGATTCCCATGTATTGTATAGTAGTCATCAAAAAGATAGATGGACTGTTTCTTTGATGGAGAAACCAGTCTGTCCTGCAGATTTTTTGAAAACCACCAAACTAGTGATATCTGCCATTTTTTTGAGCTCCAATTCTCGAACCCAGCTCAATTTCAACAAAGATTTGTATGTAAGTGTCTCTAGACACTGCAACATGTTTCTGACTCTTCTCCAATTTTTCTGCTCAGGGGTCCTTATGTCACTGGAAGGGTATGTATGTGCCTCAAAACAAGAAACTTTGTATTGTTAAGAGCCTGGGGGAGCAAACCTATTATTACAGTCATATTCTTATTTTGTGGGTCTCTTTACAGTCATCTCTTCCGGTGGTATCTTGGCCTCTAATGATCTGCATCACCTGCTTATTAATGACTAAAAAAAAAAAAATTCTAGATTGAGAAATGTCTAATGTATACTTTTAATGTATTTTAAAGTCTAATAAAAAGTTTAAAGATTTCTGACATTTGGGTCTAGGTATAGCAATTGTAGCAATATATAGAATTTTGTTTAAGTAAGCAACAATGTTTGAGTATCATATGAATCATAAGAACCTCAATTTTATCTGATTCTCCTTCAATCACTAAAGGAGGCTGTAAAAACAGTTTAAGGCAAAAAGGAGTGCAGAATGCCATGCAGTGAATCCACTATTACAAAAGCTCCAGCACATATAGCATTTCTTTTAAACTTTCTTGGGTACGGTGTCTGTGAGACTTTGATGAAAGCTTGAGCCCTTTCGTCAGACAAAATGCACATATGTAGATACATGTGATATTTAGCTTAGAATTTCGGAGGCTTCCCTGTTTCCTGAATCTTACCCATACACTTAGAAAGAACCCCTCATCTAAAGGGATGTGCAGATTGAGTTAGATTTCAGGTACCCACTGATGATGGACTATAACCCACAATAACTTACCCTCTTTGTAAACCTCCTAAATACTCCCTACACACTTGCCTTTTCCTTAGATTTTGAAGTCATGTCAAAATCTAAATTTAAAAACAAGTTTCAAAGTGAGCTTAATTCTGTGTCATAAATCTTTATTCCTTAGGTGACTATTATGTATGACAAATTGATGACCTGTTTTTCTGTTAAGAAGTGATCTCAGCACCTAATAGTTTTGTCTTCTCATTTTTCTTAGGAGGATTAAGAGCAGAGATTTAGAAATAATTATGAGAACTATAGTTAGTAATTGATCTCCCTGAACTTAAATAATTGTGTTAAATTTCAAAATATTTTGCTTCTTACTTCCTTTTAACAATATCTTTTAAAATTCTTGGCTATAAGTAGAAGTGAATCAGCAACAGAGCTAGAATTTACTCACAATCTCTTCACAATCCATGGTCATTGCTGAGGCAAGGTATGGGGTGGGGTGGGCAGGAATCTTCCTGGAACATATTTCTCCCTGTCTAATCTGGGGATTTCTACTGGTATGCTCTGCCTGCAGCTAGAGGAAACTACAAAATTCATGGTAACATAACCATACAAAATACAGTGGGGGATTTGGAATGGAAAAAAGAATAGATAAAAGCAGTTCTAGGTGACATGTTTTCTGAAATGTTAAGGGATTATTTTTCAAGATATATTTATGTATACAAGAGCTGGGATGTAGGCCAGAGGTGTGGGGAATTAATGAAATTACTTAAAGTACATTGGTAGCAGTTGGCTATTATATTAAAGCACATGGGAAATAAACACTTGAAGAATACTACTTAAGCTTTCTATTAAAAGATTTTGATTAAAGAAAATTGATTATTTTTGGCATTCTTAAAGTTAAACTTCAAGATTCTTTTGAATAGTGGTAGTTGAAGGGTGTGTGTGTGTGTGTGTGTGTGTGTGTGTGTGTGTGTGTATAAAATGTTGTCTATGATTTTACATAATATTTTGCCCAGCAGTCTCATAGTGCTTCACAAGTTGACTATATTAAATTAGTGATTATTACATGGTAGACACTGGCCTCATTTTGAACCATGCTATGGAATATTTCATTTTTGCCACCAGAGCTTAGATTTTTAGAACTCTTGTTCCTATACTTTGCTATTTAATAAGCAAGTAAATCAGCAGCAAGAATTGGAACACAGATTTAAAGCAAAGCTGAAAGATTAGGTGTATATATTTTATTTTAAAATTATTATTGATTTTGAAAAGTGAGTTAATATTTTTAAAAACAGTGAAACATTTCTGCTTCATCTTGATAGTAAGACAGTTGATTGGCAAATTAAAAAATGATGCTATTTATACTTGAACCTCAGAATTTTTATTAATGCTTCTTGCAGACCACTGATCTGGTGAGTGAATGCTAATAAATAGAGCTGTGATTGGAGTTTTCATTTTCATTAAAATTGATTTTACTTTTCCAAAGCCTAGTTTTTTTTTAAAGTAGAACTATACTCATTCTATAGATTGAGACTATTGACATATTTATTTTATGTAACTAGTGAAAATTCATTATTTGAACTCAATTTTTTGTAGACACTTGAATGGATAGTTATGTATTTATCATTTACTTCTGGATCATTTACTGCTGGATCATTTACTTCTCCCATGGTAGAAGATAAGGAAATGAGAAATGTCTAAATGCAAAATTGAGGTTTTAGAGTTTGTGAATAAGTTTTTTTTCTTATTTGACATTTCTAGAGATTATGTTATAAAGAGAGGGAAACATCACATTATTTTACTAGTCTTAAGAAATTTGAAATTGTGTATGTAAAATCCCAGTATTGCTAAAAGCATATAGCTTGATGATCTAGATCTCTTCATAGTTAATTCTAGAGCTGTATTTCTGGAATACCAGAATTTGGCCTACCAGTCTCATCAACTGATCTGTTTGGAAAAAAAAAAAAAAAAGAGGGGCCCCTATTTCAAATGTCATCAAAACTGTGTTGTGTATAGTCTTGGGTCTCTCACAGTTCAAATTAGTATATTCTGGGAAGATCTATACAAAATAAACCTGTTAAATTTTATTAAGCCAGCATTTCCTAATACAGAGAAAGAGGCAAGGATGATCAGGACATTCTGCGCTCTCAAAATGTTTGTAATTTAATGGATCTAGAGAAATGCTTCTTTGTAAAATACCCTAAAGAGGCTTGAAAAATCCATCATGTTTACTTGAAATATGTTAACTTTCTTTAGGAAATAAGAAAAGAACACTGAACTTTTAATGAAAAAAACCTTCCTGAGGACAGTAATTTGAAATGAGTAGGAACCATTTTCAAATCTCTTGGATTAGCATTGATGGTAGAGAGGAATTCTGATGTTTATATACCTAAACATTTTTTTAAGAACTTTAAATTGCTAATATTCCAATTGCTGGTATTAGACACTATTCCTCTGAATCCTTTTTGTAATTTTTGTTTTATTCTCATTTTAAATGGACTTTGTTTCACCTCTTGAAAACATTCACCTGCTTTTCCCTGATAAGACAAATGCAAGTTGAGTGTTGAGGAGCCAATTTATACTGTTAGAAAAGAGCTGGAAACTTTGAGGTTTGTTTCCATGGTGATCCTGAATAGTTCTGTGCAATAAGAATGTATTTTAAGAGATTGTTTTTAATGTGGAAAGTTTTGCCCTGAAATGTTTGGTGACTCCTGGTCTATTGGTGACACTTAACAGATTGTCTCATTACTCTCCTGCCATATCTCACTGCCTCCTCATTTCACTGACCCACTAGTGCCTGGTGAGGTTAGATAGGCGTAAACACTAGATCTTAGAAAAAAGCTTTGGGTGAGATACTTTGTGCACAGCATTGATAAGGACACAGGAAAAGCCATTTGTAGTGATAACTTTCCTGTAGTATGATCTAATGGACCCCGGTCTATAGTAGCTATAATCTAACTTTTAATAATTGTCATATAGCTCTTGTAACCTGGTGACCTTATACCCACAGACATACATATCATTTGGCTTTGAATGAACAAAAGGCAAAAATAAATGTGATTATATTTTTTTTTATTTGGGCACGCTTGCATTTATTTAATGCTTGCTTTGCAAAGAACTTCTCAAGTGTATTTACTTGTTTTAACAAGTAATACCTTGTTTCATCTGCAAAATATCTGTATTTGACCTATGATATTTCCCTTAAGTAGGTTAAGCACCATGATAATTGTTTTTTATTCAAGCTTTGACAAAATGCACAAGAAACAATTAATTTTCCATGTAACACACAGTACTGGATACCCTTCAAACTGTATCAAAACTGCTTCAAATATTTTTCAGAAAATAATGTGCTTCATTTATTTCAAAATAAAGTAAATGTCTACTACATAGCCTTCCATAGTCTAGCCTTGACTTAACTCTTACCTCCTTTGTAGGTGCTCTTTTCCTCCTGCCTGCTTACAGTCTATGCTGCAGACATACTGACCCCCATTTTCTCTGGTTATGATGCCTCTGCGGAGGCAGTTCTCTTTCTAGAACCATACTTCATATTTTTGATGTTTCTTCCTATTAACTATGCCAAGTGTTCCCCGTTGTTGAGTTATCTGGATTTGTTATTTAACTCTTCTCTCCCTTGCCTCTTATATCCCACCAGATCTCATACCTTTTTCTGCCTTTTCTTTTCTACTTTGTGACTGGCAGGCTTTTGTTTGTTCATTTGCACTTCTTTTTTTTCCTAACTCCAACAGATATGTCAATACTTTCTTTAGCATCTTAAGTTATTAAAGCAAGGATTAAGAGTTTCACACATACATATTCTTGGTGGTGAGATCTAACCTGACTATTCTATTTAAAATTTCAAAGCAAAGCCCTTCCGTGCTTTAGTGTTTTTTGCGTAGTGCCTTTCCATAGCATTTTAAAGCATGTATTCCACAAAATTTGTTTTCTTGTGATGAGAACTTTTAAGATCTACTTTTACAAGTTTCCAATGTGCAGTACATACAGTATTTACTGTAGTCACTATATTGTATATTACATCCTGTGACTTGTTTTGTAACTGGACGTTTATGTCTATGAGCTTGGTTTCTTTCTTTTTAATATTATGCATATAAGCAAGATTATATGGTATTTGTCTTTCTCTATCTGACTTTTCACTTAGCATAATGCCCTCAAGCTTCCTCCATTGTTGTTACAAATGGTAAGATTTCATTCTTTTTTGTGCAATAATATGTTTGCAGTTTTTAAATTAAAAATATTTAGGTCTTTAACTTTCCTAAAATGCTTTCTATACTGGATGCTTAGTTGAATACATTGTCCTAATAGTTTTGGATATTGTGAGGGGGGGGCCATAAATAACCAAAGCCAGAGCCTCATGATCTAAAACAAGAAGACTTGTAGGGAGGAGTTTCCTTTTGTTTTATAGGGGAAATTTGGTCATTCAGACAGTTATGTAAGTTTGGATATCCAAATGATCTTCTGACCAGAAGCAAATGCTATAGCAGAACTCATTTGTTTATAATGGTTATATAGCAGGAGAAATGACAAGTTTGTTATAGAACTGATTTGTTTTAAATTGTGACTGCTCGAGAAAGCTTGAGACTACAGTGAATTCTCTACTTTTTAAAATTCCTGTTATTCAAGCCACAACCTAAAGGTGAAGTAGTTTAGAAACTTACACTGGAGTGTAAGGTTCATATTCTGCCTATCCACACCCCAGATTTGCTTAGGGAAGGTGTGTAGAATTCATCTTTTTGGAATGATAACTACAGTCTTTAACTTGCAGTACTGGTTTTTGTGCCACATAGGAGGAGTTTAACAATTAATTGTGGAAAGAAAAAATGAATGAATACTCAAAATACCTCAAGAAATATTATGGAAAAGATTAGTGGAGACATACAAGAATTCCTGCCTGAGTTAGTTTAAGAAAATTTAGTTGTTTGATTGAAATTAATGTAGTTCATAGATTTATTATCTGTACTTACAAAATACCAACAATATTGGAAGCCAATGTTACCTCAAGAAAAACATCCTTCCCTCCCTGCAAGGTTTAGTTTCCTCTACTTGTTTCATTCTCCCTTCTTTAGCTTGCAGTTTTTGTTTTCATCCTTGCAAAATGGGAGCTATGTGTTTAGGCATCATCGTTACATTTCAGAAAGAAAGTGGGTGGGAAGACCAAAGTCCAAAAGCTTTGTTCAATCTGAATCTATTTTTGTTATCAAGAAAAGAGTAGCTTCAGTCAAACAATGAAAGGTTTTCTAAAAATGCTGAATTCTTTTATAATTTTAAAAGCAAAACTAGAAATCATTTTGTTACTGGCCAACATGTTATATAAAACTAGGTACACTAGGTACAAATGGGATTAACATGAACATAAATATTGATTTAGAGAGGTTGCTTAAGTTCTGCAAGAGGACTCAATGTCCCCATTAAAAAAATGTAAATAATATTGTTTATCTCATAGTACCTGGAACAGACTTAACCTTAATTATTTCACCTCCCTACTTGTACACATTGTGCTCACTCCCCCACAACCAAATTTCCATATTACAAAAAGAACTTTTTAAAAATGCACTGAGGGAGGATGAGGGACCAGGAGCTAGACTAGTGTCTGCATAGACATAAATGCATAGTTGGAAGAAATAATACAAGAAAACCTATATATTTCCTCACATAATCCATCCCCATATAATGTCACGTTTATAAAAGTTCTAATCTAGAGATTAAGAGTCATAAAATAATGGGGAGGGGAGGACTTTTGCATACCCTTTCTTTTAGCCATGTCTTTACGTTGGCTTAAAACAGTTAAATTAATCACCTAAAATCACACAAGTGATTGTGAGAGTATAACTAAAACTTAGACATAAGTTCTCGCATGCTTTCTTCATCAATTGTCATCATCATTAAAACTGCTAAATTTATTGTGCTGTGTATAAAGTCTTATTATCAGCACTTATAAGTATTAAGTTACTCAATATATTATATTGCACCTTGATATGGTAATAATGGATACATGGACTTTATAAACCTAATCAGTCCATGGTTTTCCTTCTTTCACCTGCTGTAAGAGATTGGCTTGGTTTTCTATCAGTAATGATTGGGGATAGGGATAGAGGTGAGATGGCCTTCTATGTTTTTTAAGCTATATTTTAAAAAAAAGTCTTCTCTCCTTCAGAGTTGCCTTTGGTGCATATGATAATAATTCTGAACTTTAAGTTTTTATGTTACGTTTTTGTCCTGGTTGTCCAGAACCATCTTATAACTACAGTCATTGTAGGGAGAGAAGCAGGATTTTCCTTGCACAAATAATAAGAGCAACTATTTTTCTTCTATGGAAAATGTTTGTCTGCCTACTAATTTTTTTCTTTTGTGACAATGAAACCAGTTATCTATAAGACAACAAATGCCCACAATAGACCACATCTGGCTGGAACTGGTTGTGGGCTTAGCAGTCAACAGTGGTTATTTGTGGGGTTTTTTTTTTAAGATTTTATTCAAGCATTTAACAGAGTCTTAGGGGCACTGCCACTAATTTTTAGTTGCAGTTTACCTATTATCTTTTTAGATTTTCATGCATTATTCAGAAATTCAGAAGTCTAATTTTTTTTTTTCACCAAATAGCCCATTGAAAAGTACTGGGCCTTAAAATCCTAAATGAAAATACAAAAGTAGGAGAGTTTGTATCAGTATTTACATGGGGGAAAAAGGAAAGAAGTGTGTGCTAATAATAAACATAGAAATGAATAAATGAATGCATCCATCCAACCATCCATTCATCCCTTCCTCCCCCCACCCCCTGCTCCCTCCCTCCATGGGGAGAAGGGTATGGTCCTAGATAGAGTGCTGGGTGCTGATGCTTGGGAGATATTTACAGGGTCTCTGCATCTCTGTTCATCTTGTGAGCAAAGGCACTGACCAGGCACTGTTCCTGACCTTCTTTTGAAGGGTGTTTGTGTAGCCAGCAGATTTGGATGGTGGGTATAGTGTCTCCCTCCAGGAAGAAAGAAGCAGGCTTGCTTCCAGATGTGGAATTATAGGTAGTGTTTTTAAATGGAACAACAGTATTTGGACTGCCTACCCTCACAGTTCTCCTTTACTTCAAGATTGCAGTGTGTGTGGGTGTCACATTGCCCTGTGGAAACTGGGACTTTGAGAGTAGGTGCAAGTATAAATGCTGATAATCTGCCTATTGCTATTGATATTAGTAATGAAGTCCTTTGTTCTCTGATCCCAGAGTTTTGTGCCTTCTGTTAGCATCCATGAAACTGGCACAGTAATTTGTTGGATTGCAAATGGTAAAATCCCAGACTTCATGGTTCTTTATTTTTGAGTCATTAAAATCAAGTTATTCAAGTAGGGATCATCAGTATAATAAATATAGCAGGGAATTTTGGTAAAGAATAGAATATTTTGTATGGTCTTAAAATATCTACCCAAGATTGCTCATGAAAAACAAGGCAAAAATAGTTATTGGGTATTATTTTTATCAGGTGATCAAAATTTGTGAGGCAATTAAATCAGTTAATCAGGTCATTTATCAGGGAATTAAAGTTAAATTGAGGATCAGATAGATATTGTGTGCCTCTGAATCCCTAAGAGGCATATACATTCCTTATGTAGTATTCTGAGTTGAAGTACATAATCTAATTTAAGAGAAAATATTACAAAAACCTAAATCAGGAAAGTTCTATTATTAAATGAATGAATAAATGAAAGAATGAAAAAAAGAAAAATGTATATTTTTCAAAAATGTCAGCCATAAAGATAAGGAAACGCTGAGAATTAACTAAAGTTAAAGAGACATGACAACTAAATGCAGTGTATTTTACTAGAACAGGGGTTGGCAACTGTTTTCTTTCTTTGTCTTTGTTTTTATTTTATGTTTACTGAGCAAATGTTTACTTGCAACAAAATACATGTTTTTAAAATGTAGGTTTGCACCTCTACAAATGTATGTTATCATACTACACACACCACCAAAGCCCCAGTAATCCTCCACCATAATCTGCTGGGCCCTTCTCCCCTTCACTTTCCTACCCCCTCACCAACTGCCCTTTTAGGTAGCGTCAGTTCTGCAGTCAAATTTCAAGGGTTTATTTTGTTTTGCTTTAGTCTATTCCTTTGTTTTTTTATATTCCATATGAGTAAAATTATCTGGTATTTGTTTTTATTTTGACCAGTGTACATTTAAAAAATTTTTTTATATTTATTTTCTTACATCATTTTTATGTTTTGGACAGTATTTGCTTTCTCCTCTCTGGTGTAGTCCCCTAAGTTCTCCCACCACCGTAGCACCTTTGATGCATCACCACAGTCCCTTGTGCTCTTCCCTCGCCTATTTTGCCCCCTCTCTCTCCCACTCCCCTGCTCTATGACTTAAATCTATGATTAGCAGACATTTTCTTTAAAGACCTTGATAGTAAATGGTTTTGGCTTTGTGGCCAGTAGAGTGTTACAACCACTGTTAAAGCTCAAAGGTAGCTAGACACAATATGTAAATGAATAGATGAAGAGTTATACCATTAATAAAACTTTATTTACAAAACAATTATGACCCATGGGCCATGGTTCTTGCAGTTGAGGAAAAATATTCTGTCCAGGACATTCTTGGGGCCTTTGACAAATTTGGAATATGGACAGTAGGCTAGGAAAATAGTGAATTTTCAAAAATTGATAAATATTCTATTGTTATATAAGGCATTCTTATGCTCAGAACTGTATAATGAAGTAGTTAGGAAAAAAGAGTTCTGATGCCTACAGTGTACTTTTAAAAGGCTAAGGATATATATGTGTGTGTGTGTGTGTGTGTGTGTGTGTGTGTGTGTGTGTGTGTAGACAGAGAGCAAATGATAAAGCATATAGAACAAAATATCAAGAGTAGGTGAATCTGGGTAAAGAATACATGGGTGTTTTCTTATACTGTTCTTACAATTTTTTCTGTAAATTGGAATTATTTCCAAATAAAACTTTAAAAGAGTATGTGTGTTTATATATGTGAATTTATATGTATGTGCATAGCCCATAGGGAGGAGAAATGTAAAAAACAAAAATTGTAGCTCCTTTAAATTCTCTTGATAGATAGATACCAACAAAAAAAGAGAAATTAACCAAAACATGAATTGAAAGTGAAAATCTGTGATTGATGTAACAAGGGAAGCCAGCAGACATCATCCTTGGCCTAATCTGAATGCACTTAGTTACCAAGCGGCTGTCGGGGCCAGAGGTTTCAGTGCGGTCTAAAAACGATGGTGGGAGCCACATTTTCCAGACTGCGAAACACAGGGTACCTTGTTTAGTCAGCACAGTTTAGGTCAAATGTGGTTATGAAAAACAGATGAATTCTGGTGATCAAGTTGTACTTTGACAAATATTCCATTGTTTGAACATGCAGTAATTTCTGAAAAATGTGAAGCAGCCTAACTGCAGAGATTGAGTTCTCTTTTCTCAACTCCCTTGCCCGCTCACAAAGTTCTTGTCATCGTGGGGAGTAGAAATAACAGGGCAGAAGAAGTATGTTAGATACTCCCTTCCCCCTTCTTCTTTTTTTCCCTTTGCTCTACTGGCAAATCAAGCAGTTCTGAGCAGGCTGTTTTGTCAGCTGGAGGTCTTGCACTATTCCGGGCTTTGGGGGACAGCTTTATTGTTTCAGTTTTGTGGCTAGTGGTATGTTCTAGTGAATTAGATACTTTGAGTTTATTCCATTAATAAAAACTGCTACTTGAGGTTTAGGGAGATGTTATATTTCACAGGCTCTTCTGACCATGACCTAAGGGTCATCATTTCATTCTATGTTTGATGAAACATATTTCCACCTCAAGAAGCTCATCCATGAAGCTCTATTTCTGAGACTTAGCTACAGTAATAATATAGCAGGGCAGAGATGCTTTCTGCTGTGAATTCTGCATAGAATCAATCTTCTTTGATGGCTTAATTTTCCACTTAAATGCTTGTGCTCTATGTATTTTTTGTTGTTGTTGCTGCAGGATTTTATCTCACTTTATTTATTCATTCATTCAGTAAATATTTATTACATACTTACTGTATGTAGAGCACATGGCCCATCCTTTAGCTTTGGATAGAATTTCTGTCCCGGGTGACTTAGACTTGTGCTGTCTAATGTGGTAGCCATAGCCATGTGTGACTTTTGAGCACTTGAGACATGGATAGTCTGAATCAAGATGTACTGTTAAGTATGAAGTCAGCATCAGATTTCAAAGCCCTGGTTCAAAAAAGAAATGTAAAATCTTTCATTTATAATTTTTGTATTTTTTTAAAAAAGATTTATTTATTTATGCATACATGTTGGGGTGTAGGCCAGAGGTGTGGGCTGGTGAGAGGATTCACCAGAGACAGAGAGTGGGGAGCACAACAGGCAGATAGACTGAAGTGCACTGCTCAGGTGAGCAGCGGGTGAGGCAGGAGAGGTCTGCTGCGCTGTGTGGGAATCTCCCTGGCTGGGTATCGAACTCGTGCTTCAGTGGCTCTGGATAGCTTCATAGTGCTGTGCTTAGCCTGTTGCACACCTATAATTTTGGTATTAATTATGTATTAAAATGATAACATTTTGGATACATTGGGTTAAAAAATATATTATTAACTTTTATATCACCCATTCTTTTTACTGTGGCTACTAGAAAATCTTAAAATTGCGTATGTTGCTCATATTTGTGGTTTCAATTATATTTCTGTCAAATAGTGCTTCTCATCAGATATGAAATATTATATATGGATCTTGAGTATTTTTCACCGTTTATCATGGAAAGATCCTGGTCATCCCTAGTATTAGGGTATTTAACATTTTTAATAAAAGAATCTCAGCCACAAATATTATATCTTCTTTTTCTTTCCATTTTGATCATTAACAGCATACCTCAAAAAGATCATCAATTCTTGTCAAATTGGTATACCATTTCTCAATAAGTTTAGAACCCTGGTGAATATTTCTGGGCAACCATATTTATTAATAAAAAACTGACATGTGTAAAAGTAATTAATTATTACCTGGACATCTTGATGGTGGTAGTCTCATGAATTCGACTAGAACTTTTATGTAAGATACTGAAACTTTAAGGGAAGTCTCCATTTAAAAAAAATTATGTTAACTCCAGGGAAGTGAGGTCATGGTAGTTGCATGATATAATGGGTTGTGAAATCATCTGTAATCTTGAACATTTTGTCATTTATAAAATTATAAATAAGTACAAAATGGTGCATGTTTAATACTTATCTGTAAAGATTACCTTTTGTTGCTGAAATCTACAGTGTGTTCTGCTCTGAAGAGAATGGACTTGGAAAAAATTTTGATGGCTGCCTGGCTGTGTCTTTTGGAAATGTTGGTTCTTTCATGCCCTGGGAAGAAAGCCAAGATATAAAAAGTATTGCAGTGGCCTACACATGGCTTTATTTTTTAGAAGTGTGAAGCTGGATCTTCATAGTATGTATTATAATGTGTATGTACTAGTGTTGGACTTCTGCAAATAATTGGGGCAATCTTAGCATCTTTTATCATCTTAGTCACACAGTTGAGATTTAATTTGCTCTTTACTAGGTAGGACATATTTGGTATTATTGGCATACCTGAATTTGGGAAGGGTTTTAATCTCTAAGTCCTAAATTTTCAGGTCTACAGGGACTCTTTGTGACTTGAGACCCCAGCAGGGAGCAGTCCTGATGAGGAATGAAGTTGTAGGAGAGTTAAAGGAGGGGAGGAAAAAAACCAGACTCCTGCTATAGAATTGCTTAAGCAGGAAGGAGAAGCATGGTATTTAAATAAGAAGAATCATATGCATCTGGGTATGGCCAGCTCCAAAATAGGAAGCCAGGATGGCAAATACTCTTTTTTCTGACACACATTTTTTTGCAATGAGCTGGTTGGAGGAAAAACCAGTCAGTGTGAGAATATTATTTCTAAATATGTCTGATACACTGAGGAGATAACAAAGGCATATTCTTTCATTCATGAAAAATTGTTATAGTCAAGACATTAAAGTGGCGACCAATATGTATGGAAGTTTCTTAATTTAGCAAAGAGCATCTATGAAAATTCTACTGCAAAGACTGTACCTTAAAAGTGTTCCTAGTAAAATCAGGAAGGCAGACAAAGATAAATTCTAGGACAAATATGCCTACCTCATCCCTCGTGTTCACTAATTCCCTAAGTCGTAGGCTAAGAAAAAAATTATATAAAGAAAAGAAGATACACAGATTTAGAGAACTGTATCATATACACAACAGCATTTTTAAAAACCCAATTATACCCACTAAGAAAATACAGTGGAAAATAACTAACCTTTAAATAGATTATATATATATAAAAAAAAAAAACCCTAAAATTTACAAAGACTTTTGGGGTGGAAGTTTCAAAAATTTTATTAAAGGACATAAAGGAAGTACTGAATAGATGAAGAAAAAAATACACCCTTTTAGGAGATAGGAGGTCTGAACATTGTAAAATTGTCTGTTTTTCCCCCATTTAATTTGTAAGATCAGCGCAATTTATATAATTTCAGTAAGAAGTTTGTGATAACTTGGCAGGCCTTTTCCTTAATTCTTCCAAAGTTGCTGTGCTTTATAGGCTTATGGCTTGCCATCAAGACTTGAGGTCACAGGGCCTCCCTGGTGGCGCAACAGGTTAGCGCAGGGCTGTGGAGCTGTCAGCCTGCTGCAGCACGAGTTCGATGCCAGGTCCATGGTGCAGTGGACCTCTCCTCCCTCGCCCACTGCTCCCCTCAGCAGTGTATTTCCTCTGGTCTGCCTGTTCTGCTCCCCACTCTGGCTCTGGTGAACCCTCTCACCGCCTCAGCTTGTATGCAAAAATAAAGTAAACCTTAAAAAAAAAAAAAGACTTCAGGTCACAGTGATGGTCCTTATCCCATAAGAAGCACTTCTGTATTCCTACAAGGATATGTTTATGTGGTTGTTTATTTTGGCATTGTTTCTGGCAGCAAATAGTCAAAGCTGTCAGGTATTTATCACTGAGGAACTGAATGAGTAAAACCTGCATTTACCTATGATTAATGTAATATGCATATACATCAAGCATTTGCAAATGATGGAATATATTGGCATACAATAATATGTAAAGATTTCACAAATATTCTGGGAAATTAAAGTAAGGAAATGTAATTAATAGCCCTTTATCATTTATAAAATCAATACAAACCCATAAAATAACACTGTGCAAATTTATTTCAGAATATATTTTTAATATAAATAAATATAAAGGTTAATTTTAACTACATGTCTCATATACATTGGAGTGGAATGTCTGTATTAAGGGGAGTGGGATTTAGAATGGGGCTTAAAAGAAAACAACTAAAAAGTATATAATATTATGTACTTCAATAATATGTCTTGAACTGGGAGAGTTTTAGAAAAATCAATTCTGTGCCATTGATGCCCTAACAAAATGTTCTAAACTGTTTCTATTTGAATATCACATTATCAGAGAAATCCCATTAGAATCTGTCAAAAGATTTCTGGGACTTTTCTATAGCACTACGTCTGTCCTGGAAATCTTGACAGAATTGCCACAAAACACAAGTGGAATATTTCTTAAAATTTCTCCCTTTTTCTGTGTAACTTGAAAAGTAGTAGTTCTTTTAAGATCATTGGTATACATCCATACTACACAAAGTGGTATTCATTATCTATTTTTGAGAGTCAAAATAGAAAAGACATTGATGCTTTAGAATCTCTGTATCTGTCTCATATCTCTAATGTGAATTTTAGTCACATTAGCATACATTCTTTACACCGTGATACATTCTTTTTTTTTTTTAAAGATTTATTTATGTATGCATACAAGCTGGGGTACAGGCCAGAGGCATGGGGTGGCGAGAGGGTTCACCAGAGACAGAGTGGGGAGCAGAACATGCAGATCGATGGAAATACACTGCTGAGGGGAGCAGCGGGTGAGGCAGGAGAGGTCTGCTCCGCCATACGGAAATCTCCCCAGCTAGGCGTTGAACTCGCATCTCTGCAGCCGACAGTTCCATAGTGCAGCGCTTAACCACTGCGCCACCAGGAGGGTCCCCATGATACATTCTTTAAATTTAATCTTTTTGACTGGATCAAGAAGATGTGGTACATATACACAATGGAATACTATTCAGCAGTCAAAAAAGACAAACACATGCAATTTGCAGCAACATGGATGGAACTAGAAGGGATCATGATCAGTGAAATAAACCAGAAAGAAAGAGAGAAGTATCGAATGGTTTCACTTATAACAGGAATATAGGGGAGCCAAATAAGAATGCGACATTCAGCAGGGAAGGAGGGTAGGGTAAGGGCTCAAGAGAGGGGAAGAAGGGAGCATGGGGGACTATGGTGATGGCTTCACGGGTGAACAGGTGGTGGGTAACCTATGGGGAACACACAATAATGTAAAATATATGAATAACAAAAATAAATAAAATATTTATTAAAAAAATTTAATCTTTTCCAAGAAAAAAAACTATACCGTAAAACTTAACTAGTGCTTTAACACAGTTATACTTTTTATTTCAACTAATATTTATTGCAGAAATACTTTATTCCTATGGATGGGTTTCAAACCAATTAGTACTGGATACTGAAGAACTGCATCAAGAATTTGTTTCTTGAAGGCTTCCCTGGTGGTGCAGGCTCAAGCTATTGGCAGCCACTGCAGCGTGAGTTTGATTCCAAGCCAGGGAGCTAATTACGGTGCAGCAGACCTCTCTTGTCTCACCCACTGCTCTCCTCAGCAGTGTATTTCAGTAGATCTGCTGTTTTGCTCCCCACTCTGTCTCTGGTAAATCCTCCCAGGCCCCCCACCTCTGGCCTAGACCCTAGTTCTTGTATGCATAAATAAATCATTTAGAAAAGAAAAAGGATTTCTTTCTTGAAATGGAAAAAAGAAAAAAAGAATTCCATGCTGATACTGTTAACACCTTTGTAAACTTGAATGACATTGAGGAATTCCTTTTTTTTAAAGAGGAAAGGTGTTGTAAGTGATTTGATTAGCTAGTTTTTCCATTTTCATTTTGGATGAAATAATATATGCCTTCAGTAAAACAGCTTGGTAGAGGTTTTCTGAAACCACACTAGCCTATCTGCCTCTCTGCAGTTTAATGTGACTAAAAAGTTTGATTAGAGGGAGGGTAGTATTTCAGTTAGAGACCTTCCCCCATTCCTAGAGAAGAAATTAAAAATCTACAATTGTCAGGTTTATGGAAGTGGAGTCTCTGGAACTAGGCAGAAAAACCTGCATAGGAAAGGATGGCATAGTAGAGATACATGAGCTGATATCAGATACATGTGTCTTGCAATTAATTAATTTGATAATTTTGAATTTCCATTTCCTTACAGG
The DNA here is from genome assembly GCA_004024925.1 of Scalopus aquaticus. NCBI lineage: Eukaryota > Metazoa > Chordata > Mammalia > Eulipotyphla > Talpidae > Scalopus > Scalopus aquaticus. The sequence continues at coordinate 2,735 of PVIJ01009996.1, read as the reverse complement.
GATAGGAAAATATACTTTAAAAAGTTGTTCAGAAGAGTAAATGAGATTAGATTATTTTTATAATCCTATAGGAGATGTAGTTAGTACTCAGAATATATTAATTCTTTGTGATTAAAATTTCTTCTTAAGCATCTCTAAGGTTGCCCATTTGATTTCTCCAAATCTTAAACCCAACCCCTACCTCATCCAAGACTGTTAGGTAAAATTTGTTTTTATGAAGTGTATAGTTGAAATATGTTATCTTTAAGATAAATCTTTACTGCATGTTTTTTAAAACCTGAAGCATAGATTATTTCAGTTTTCTATTCCCTTTTTTCAGTGTACTTAAAATATTTGTTTCCTTGTGTCTTCTTTGAAATATCCTTTGGAAAATGGCAAGCACTGAGGGTCCAGTTTAATTTCTAAGCTATATCATCATCTTCTCAAAGAGTTCTTGAAAGTATGAAAATAGAAAAAGATCAAAGCTTTAATCCTCTTTAGAAGGAATGATAGTTTTTGTGTTTTTTCTCCAGTTGACTGTACTCTATAGTCATCATCACAACTTCTGAGATTTTTTCAAGTTTAAAAGCTTCATTTATTTTCTCCAGAACTTTCAAATGCACTTATTCTCATTTTGCCTTCATATACTGGTTTGTTTAATAGGCAGGTTTTATAGTAAGCATCTTATACTGACTTAGTGGTTGTGGCAGTTGAGACTCAGGGAGATTAACTGATCTGCCCAGTGGATAGTGATTTGCAAAACTAGGAGTCACGCCTGATTTTATGAGTCATATTTGAAACCTCTTTTTATTTTCCTGTATCACAGATGTTTCTGTTGCAGGGTGAACTGCTGTGTAGTTAGTAAAAAAAAGATTTTTGTCATAATAATACATTTTGAAGGTGTTACTGAAAAATAAATACTGGCATTGCTTTGCATTATATCTCGTCTTTGCAGTTTGAAAAGAAAGAGCTTTATAAAATTTTTATTTAAAAAAAGCAATGCTCTTTGGAGTTTTTGGAATTAACTGCACTGAAAGTAGCAGTCATGGTCTACTTTCTACTGCTGGCAAGACCTGAAAATCAGATAATTAGGACACGGAGAACGATACATAAACTGCATTTGGTTTTGGTTTGGAAAAATGATTGGGGTAGAGAAAGAAGATGGGCAAAGTATGTTTAATAGTTTGCTCCTTAGATTGGGAGTGTTGCTTTATAAGGAACTTTAATAATGTGTTAGTGTCGTCATGCAGAGTCTCTTTGGGCCGGTCAGCGTTCCGCAATTGCTATGTAAAATTTAGGCTTTGCTGGGATAGTTTGCTAAAGTTTATCCTCAGGATTTATTTTTAATTAGACATTACTCTGTGCTCTCTTTCTTTGCTCTTTACTCTAGAACTGGCTTGGGAACATTAGGAGGGGCGGGGCAGGTGCTAATACTGCTGTTTTAAAAGGATCACCGCCAACCCTAAGTTGGGCAGAGCCAAACTCATTCTGGACTAGTCTTAGAGTAGATCATCCTTCCTTGAGTTGCCAAATAGCCCATAATAATGCCAGGTTATTGTGCAGTTTGTTCCAGGATCAGGCTTCATTTGGGTCCTCCCATTCAGAAAAGAGTAAAAATTTCCCCTCTTTCCAGGGGAAAGTAATAGCTTATTACTCTCTTGAGAGACTTTCAGACATTTAGTTATTTCAAAAGACCTTTTGTTGAAAGTTTCTACTCTGCAAGGTGTCTTCAGATGCCTCAAATCACCTGAGATGCATCCTTGTACTTGCAAGAAAGAATCATCAGATAACCAGACACTTTGTCTATAGTCAGAAGTAATAGATGACAGGGATCAACCCAGTATTGGTTTTATGTTCATCTCATTGCAACCAGGGCAGTGAATTACTTTCTAGGTGTCAGTACTGGAAGTTACAGTTAGGGTTGATTAATTCTGTCTAACTCTAGGCATAGCACAGGAACTATTTGTATTTTCATTTATCTTTAGAGAGAGCATTCTTTTTTCCCCTTTTTCTTATGTTCTTTTTTAGGCATTTGGCAATTTCTATACCAATCATCCCACCATTGTCTTCTTTAGGGTCTTTATGCTCTGACCAGGTAAGAAAAATAAAATAATTTGCAGAAACCAGCTTACTAATAATTACAGCACAAGTTTAGTCTGCTTCTTTGTAAACATTTTTCTCTGGATAATTATACTTATGTCAATTTCTTTATAATTTGCTTTTCTCCCCTTAACATATGCTGTATCACAAATATCTATTCATATCAAGTACAGACCCAACATTTTTGTTTTTGTTTCCACTGTATGGTTTGCTTAATCCAGTGTTGGAATTAATCATGATGATGACAGTGATTTTTATTATCACTACCATTTCTTTTTTTTTTTAATATATATTTTTATTGTTATTTATGTCTTTTACATTTTGTATTCCCCTTGGGTAGCCCACCACCAATTCACCCATGATCCATCTCCATGGTACCTTGTGTTCTTTTCTATTCCATTTTGTGCGCTTTTCCTTCCCTTCCCCCCCCCCTCTCTCCTATTTGGTTTCCTTATACTCCTGTTATAAGTGAAACCATTCGATATTTTTCTCTTTCTTTCTGGCTTATTTCACTGAGTATGATCCCCTCTAATTCCATCCATGTCGCTGCAAATTGCATGTGTTTATCTTCTTTCCATGTTGAATAGTATTCCATTGTGTATATGTACCACATCTTCTTGATCCAATCATCTATTTTTGGACATCTGGGTTGCTTC
>PVIJ01009995.1:12838-63239 GCA_004024925.1 Scalopus aquaticus | reverse complement strand
ACAAAAATTTACAAGGAACTCACACAACTCAACAAAAACAAAGCCAATAACCCAATCAAAAAATGGGCAGAAGAGCTCAAAAGGCACTTCTCCAAAGAAGAAAAGCAAATGGCCAACAGATACATGAAAAAATGCTCAACATCACTTATAATCAAGGAAATACAAATCAAAACCACTATGAGATACCACCTCACACCTGTGAGGATGGCACACATTAAAAATACAGGCAACAACAAATGCTGGAAAGGATGTGGAGAAAAAGGAACTCTTCTATACTGCTGGTGGGAATGTGAACTGGTCCAACCACTATGGAACGCTGTATGGAGATTCCTCCAAATGCTAAACATGGAGCTTCCATACGAACCAGCAATCCCACTTTTGGGAATTTACCCAAAGGACACAAAAAGACTAATCCGAAAGGATACATGCACCCGTATGTTCATTGCGGCACTGTTCACAATAGCAAAGGTATAGAAGCAACCCAGATGTCCAAAAATAGATTGGATCAAGAAGATGTGGTACATATACACAATGGAATACTATTCAGCATTCAAAGAAGATAAAGATAAACACATGCAGTTGCAGCAACATGGATGGAATTAGAGGGGATCATACTCAGTGAAGTAAGCCAGAAAGAAAGAGAAAAATATCGAATGGTTTCACTTATAACAGGACTATAAGGAAACCAAATAGGAGAGTGACAATCGGGGGGGAGGGGGCGGAGGGAAGGAAAAGCGCACAAAATGGAATAGAAAAGAACACAAGGGACCATGGAGATGGATCACGCGTGAATTGGTGGTGGGCTACCCAAGGGGAATACAAAATGTAAAAGACATAAATAACAATAAAAATATATATTAAAATAAATAAATAAATAAAATAAAATCTAGTCAGTCCAGAAACTAAAACTAATTCCATTTTTTTTCTTTTTTTGCCCACCGTACTTCATAGGAAATGCTCTTTTCTCTCTTAAATCCATACCAAATAGTCCTTCTCTCAGTCTTCAAACAAGTGTTCATGAGGGTATGGAGAAAAAGGAAAATTTATTCATTGTTAGTGAGAATGTAGTTGAAGGCAACCTCTATGGAGGGTGGTACAAAGAATGGTATGGAAGTATCTTAAAACTCTAAGAATGAAATGCTATATGATCCAGCAATATCTCTTTAGGTATTTATCCAAAGACTATGAAAACACTAATATGAAAGGATTTATGCACTCTTATGTTCATAGCAACATTGTTCAAAATAGCGAAGACATGGAACCAACCTATATGACCATCAATGGGTCACAGAAAATAGAAATTGCAGAATACATATATTCAAGGAATACAATTCAGCTTTTTAAAAAAATGAAATTGTGCCTTTTGTGACAACGTGGATGCAACTTGAAATTATTATGCTAAGTGAAATAAGCCAGAAAGTGAAAGCACAATTACCATATGGTTTCATTTTTGGATTATAAATAATCAAAGAAAACAAACTGGCAAAACACAATAAAAATAACTCTGCTGAATTGTGAAAAATGTACTGGTTAACAAGGCGAAGGGGATTAAAAGGGAAGGAGGGTATAAGAGAGGGTTATATGATAGGGTTGTGGCACAGGAGCTTTGGTGGTGGGTGAGTAAATCGTATACACGCTGACATGTGAAACTATACTCCTGAAATTATATAGTTACGTAAATGAATGGTAAATCAACATAATGTGATAAAAAGCCTATCATTCCTTAGTCTCCCATTTCATTTGATGACAAACCCATCTTTTCTAGTAGTTCTATCTGAAAATCTTGCAGTCATACTTACCACCTCCCATATTCCATGTCAAATTCAGCAGGAAGTTTCATTTGATCTATCTGCAAAATATATCCAAAATCTTTGTTCCATATGTTTCATTCCTACCCTACTCTAAATCTCCATTATCTCCCACCTATATCACTACAATATCCTATTTAGTCTCTTCAATGTACTCTTTCCTCTGGCATTCATTCTCAAAACAACAGGCCTGGAAATCCTTTTTTAAAGATGAGTTATATTATGCCATTCCTTTGCTCAAAACTATCCAATTGCTCCCGTTTTCATTCAGAGTAAAAGCTGTAGTGTCCCACAAACCTCCCTAATCTATCTCACATTAAGTCAGACTTCCTATTCCCCCTATATTTCACCTCACTCACTCATTCTGCTAAACCCACAGAAACTCTCTTGGTGTGTCTCAAACACATTGGCTACATTCCTCTATAAAGATATTTACTCTAGTTTTTTTATTTTGTATGAGCCATTCTCTCCCTTGGTGTCTACTTGCCTACTTTCCAGAAAAAGATCACCTTCTCAATCATACTCACTCTGACCTCCTCTTTTTTTTTTTTTAACGTAATGAAATTATTATTTTTTTAATATAATATATATTTTTATTGTTATTTATGTCTTTTACATTTTGCATTCCCCTTGGGTAGCCCACCACCTCTTAAACACAGTAATTTAGTCCATCACTTTCCTAGACCTCTCTAGTCCCTTTAATTTGCATTTCTTTCAATTTTTTAACAGCATTTATGTCACCTAGCTTATTGCATAATTTACTTTGTATTATTCTTATTGTTTATTGTGTATCTCCTTCCAATAAAATAAGTTACTCAAAGGCAGGAATCTTTGCTTCATTTGCTGATAACCCCTTAAGAGCCCTAAACAACTTAATCCATATAAGCCTTCCATGTAGTCAATCAATTTTCTGTTGAGTTAATGTTAAGGAATGAAAGATTACTCACACTATTGTGTGAATACTGGATTTCAATGGGGTAAGTATTTAGGTTACGGCAATGGTCCAGATGAGGAACACAGCTAATCAGATGTACAGTGGTAGATGAAAAAAGTGGCATCTAAAAAAGTAGTTTGGAGATATTTATAAGGATAGATTTTATGAAGGAAAGTGAGGTGGGAAAAGGGAAAGTATAAAAAATAAACCTTAGATTTTCCTAAATGAACAACTGGGGTGACCACATTACAGGACAGTTAAATGGCAAGGAAAACAAATTAGGAAGTGGATCAAGAATTTATATTGAAAACTTAAAGAGAGAAATGCCTGTGAGTCAACTCAGACGTAATTTCAAACAAGCCATTAGATTAGAGTCAAAATTAAAGTTCTTGGCTATGTTTGGTTGAAATTATCAATATAAGAATACAAGATAAGAATATAAATCTACAGGAAAGTGCAGGTGAGAGAGTAGATATATTTTTAACCTCTTGAAGAGATTCTTACTCTGGTCCATGGATCAGGGTAAAGTATACTGAGAAGAAGTAGTGAGCCCGGAGGAAAGGAGGCAGAAACAGCATGGTAAGAGACGAGACAAAATTATTTGAAGAAGTTGTCAAGTGTGCAATTGCTTTGGTAACACAGACGACATTTGTGGCATCATTAGTGAATGAGGCTCAGTGGAGTGGCAGAAGCCAAATTATGTTCCAGTACACCACTACACTTTCTCGTAATTTACTATATCAGGAAGTAAAATTCACATTATCTTTCAACCAAATCAGGTTACCTTAGTTATACACTTACCTACTCAAAGTTAACAAAATATAAGAAGAGGTAGACAACAGCAACTAATATAAATCAAAATTGCCTTTGGAACCAGAGAGCAGTGCAGGTATGTTGGGCTAATAGGAGCACCAATAGGTACCACCTCACTTAGCGTTAGACAATCTAAGGAATGGAGAGAATATTGAAGAAACATATCAGACAGAGAAAGTGTGTGGCAATGTATATCTATTATAAATAGTGAGAACATTGATCCTTGTAAGCTTGGATCATCTCAGAAGCACACAGAGCTCCATTCAGTCTAAGTAGTTGATCACACTTGGCAAGGGAATTGAACACATTCACCATCCTTGTTCCAAGACCCATCTCTAAGCAGTCATTTAAGCTTCTGCTTTAACAATGTAGGAAACGGCTAAGTTTTTTTTCAGGTTGAGCCCAAACTTTTTATGATTGTTTTCTACAACTTAAAGTTTTGGAGATTCCAAGAGAGATCATAATCTTTTCGTCTCTACATGTCAACCTTTTGGGTATTTGAAGACAGCTAGAATTCCTAGAATTTTCTCCTCTCCAGTACAAACAACTTTAGCATCTTTATCAAAGGAAACTATTACTACATAATTTCTAGTATCAAACCAGTACTTTATTAACTTTATCAATACTCCCATTTGTCTGAAAAACACACATACACACTTATACCACCTGCATTATATGTTCAGACTGAACTAGAAAACTGAAGTGCTGACCTTAAGCAAGAGAAAAGCACACCCATAACTAACTTAGATGTAGCCCCAGCTACCAGATGATAGAAGTTTTCCCTCAAGGACAGCAGGGCAGTAAGAACAAATCTAAATGGCTCCCTGGGTTAAAGGTAAATCACGCAAAGCAGGCACACTTTCCAGCTGTTAGAACTTTTGCAGTGTACTGAGCAGAACAGATGATACATTTCAGGACATTTTTCATTTGGACCATGTGAATTTTAGGATTGAAATATCTAGCAGAATAAAAATAGTTACTGAATAAAATTACAGCATATTGAAAATGAATAAATTTGGCTCTAATAGCCTAATAAAACAGACTGCATTATCCTTCAGACAGTTTTTCCATAAAAGAAACATTATTTTCAACTCCCTTTAAGCATTCAAAAGAAAAAATTTTACTTGATTTTTTGAATTTCTTATAAGTTAGTGTATTAAAGAAATATGGGAATAGACCAAAACAAAAGCACTAATTTTATTTCCAAATAGATTCTAAACTCAAGAGCAAGAGCCATGGTTTCCTTTCCTGTATTTCATTTAGTGATTGGACCATAAAGGATAATTAGATTATATATGTTTAATAATGTAAAAAGAATGAATGAACTCATGAAAACATTTTATAAGCCTAGAAAATAACAAAATTGTAGTTAATTTCAGTGTCTTTATTGCTGGGATTTCAAGTTCTTCTTTGAAAATTGATCTATCTCTCCGATGTGGCCTGCAGATAACTACAGTTTACACAAATCATACTGAAAAGCATGGAGGCCCTATTTGCATATGGATGAGCTTATTTATCAATTTTGTCTTCTCTTTGGTTCTACTGTCTTTGCTAGTAACTTTTTGTGATTAACATCAGTTTCTTTTAAATAATATTTGCTATTCAGAAATGTCAACAATGGTCATCTCTTTTTAGGATTTCATGGATGTTTTAGCTAACTGGCTAAAAGTTTTCCAGACTTTTTTTTATTTATTCAATGTTTGACTCCATTGCTTCAATTGCTTCCATTTCCAGTAAATATTGTCACTTCCAGTAATAAAAAAAAAAAAAATGAAGTCTCCTGCCATAGATCCCATACCTTGTGAGGCATAAATCTGTTGCCATACCTAAAACTTTAAATTCATAACATTTCTTACATAAGAGGTTGTTAAAATAACATTGGCAGTGGTTGAGTAATTTAAAAATATAAAAGACTTCCTAAGAATGTGTTTAGGGACTCTTGGCTTTATTATTTTTATGAGATTAAACACTTCACAAAATGTAAAATCCTTAAGATAAAGCCATTTTCAACTTATGGGGGAAAATATTAGGGAACAGTTGGTTATAGCTTTAAGAACACAGAGTTACAGAAGAAAGGATGACACTACTTTTTGAGTAAATAGACTTTGAACTTATATGAATTGCTACATCCCCTTACATTTGGCCAGAAGACTCTTCTTGTAAAAGCATCTGTGTTATGGTGTTCTTTTATGGTAGCAAAGACAGAAATACTTTGTAAGCTGGATATCTCTTCAATCTTATGTCACTCAATTCCAGTTTTTTTCATGACAATCCTCATAATGCTATATATGTGTGCATGGGTGTGCACATATCTATTTGCATACAGCCTTATGAGATACATGCTTTATAACATTTTAGTGCTGTGAAATCCCCCTGAGATCTAATATATTTCAATGTCTTCATTTTACAGATGAAGTAACTGAGGCCCAGAGGTTAAAAGACTAGGCAGCTCTTATTGAGTATAATTTAAATGTCATTTCACATCTCAAAACAGCTCATTCCTTGCCCTGCAATGACCTAAGTCTGTTCCCACCTGATCAAAAATTCCCATCAGTTTCACAACATCTGGCAATTAAAGAACTTATATCAATTAATCAATAAGGATTAGAACAGTAGAATCATTGTTCCTTCATGGACATTGCTAAAATTGAAGATGGAATGAAGAAAAATTATGAACTAAGCACAATTTGTCTTTGATATACCTCTCAACCTCTTTCTTACCTCCTTGCTTTTTTCTTTTACTGCTTCTAACAATTTTTTAACTTCTGAAGTCTACTCCTAGCACCACTCCTACTGAGGTTTTTAATTCCCAGCAGTGACCCAGATCTTTCTTTATCCCTTTACTGACTAGCCAAACTTCTTTGAAACCATTATCCCATTTTTGAAAGTGACATCATTGGAGCCATATTAAAACAAGAATGGAGAAAAGCATCAAAAAAAAAGTTACTTAAACTGGATCTGACTGTTGTACTGAGCCAAACCACCAACATTCAAAAAAACCAACAAGAATGAGACTATCCTGTGTGAAAGGACTGACAAAGAGAGATAAGTAGCCACTCCACCTGGCTATTTTACTTTCTGACTTTCATTTTTCATTCCTTAATCCCATTTTTCCCTTCTATACAAACCCCCTAACTTCCTTCTATACAAATTCTCCTTTATGATCTTGGGAAATTGCTTACCTTTCTGGAATTCTCTAAAATAAAAAAGATAATATCAATCTCACTGAAGAATCAATGCAACAATCAACATAAAATGTTTATCACAGAGCTTGATTTATAGTAATGCCCCATAAATGTTAGCATTTGTTGAATAGTTTTTCTTAAATCACAGAGCTAAGATCAAAGGTAGTCAGCCATCAGAGATACACTATTCTGTCTCTAAAATGATTTACATAAAGCACTTATAAATTATGGTTATCATCTGATATGATTAGCTTAGATTCTGAAGCATGAAATCAGCTTTTTAATTTGCTTTTCCCAGATGAACTTTGTTTGCTCCCTTAAAATTTTATTTTTACTTTCGCTATCTTCTTTAACAAATTTAAAATTTTACAGCAGCAGTCTTACATTTATTTAACATTCATTATAAATGCTGACACACAGATCTTGTTAGCGAAAAACCTAAGTCCAAGATAAAATTAACAAGGCGTAAACTTGCAGCCAGGAAACTCATATTTTGTTTCAGCAGAGATTCTAAAGTTTCAGTAACAAGCTTAAGTTTACAAAGGAAAAACTGAGACAATATCTAATTGGCAAGCGTTCTATTAAAGTGGGATTTTGGAAGCAAAGAGAATTTCTACTTGGTCTTCAGATAAATTGACAATCTTTAACTGACTAAAAAGGCAAGCAGAAATTTAAGAATGTTTCAAAAAGAGGAAGAATTGTTTGATGTTAGGGACAGAGGATTATCAGGGGCTGAACATTTTCTGGAACAATTGGAATTGATGGTGATGGTTATGGCAAATCATTTCTCAGTATTCCCAAGTGATCCTCAACAGAATCCTGTGAGGAAGGCACAAGAACCATTATTACCCTCTTCATTGCCAGTGATAATATTGTAGTGACTGATGAACTGAAAGTGAAGAATTTATCCCAGAATCTAGGTTTTGTTATTCTCTGTCCATTGTTTTTTCCACCATGTCAATATGATTCCAAACCTCTCTGCTATTTTTAGACATTTTTGAATAAAAAAAAACTAGGAATACTTGATTTAATATGGACTCAAAAGATATTGTCAACGTGTACTAGAGAAACGATTTGGAAATCATTTTATTCCCACTGACCATTAAAAGAGAGTTTTCTTTCAGAAGTAAGAGTAGCATGGAATGTTATTTTTTTTATTTTTGTTATTCATATCTTTTACATTATTGTGTGGTCCCCATAAGTTACCCACCACCTGTTCACCTGTGGAACTATCACCATAGTCCCCTGTGCTCCCCTCTTCCCCACTCTTGAGCCCTTCCCCTCCCCTCCTTCCCTGCTGAATGTCTCTTTTTATTTGGATCCCCTATATTCCTGTTATAAGTGAAACCATTCGATAATTTTCTCTTTCTTTCTGGCTTATTGCACTGATCATGATCCCTTCTAGATCCATCCATGTTGCTGCGAATTGCATGTGTTTGTCTTTTTTGAATGCTGAATAGTATTCCATTGTGTATATGTACCACATCTTTTTGATCCAGTCATCTATTTTTGGGCATCTGGGAATGTTATTTTAAAGTTTCTCTGCTGATCTCTGAAGGAAGATTTGCTAATCTGATTTTTTTCCTCCTTTAAATATCTCTTACAAGTGCATATAAACTGTGCAAGTATGTTTTCTATATAAGACACACTTTTCTTCTCTTTAACCTCTCTTAAGGCTTATTCACACTTATTTCCTCTTTGACAGCTAAAGCTATTGAGTGAGAAGAAATCTTTCTTGTAACTGGTGAAGTAGTCAGCTAAGCACACAGAAACTTTTTTCCTTTACAATCTCTTTGCCATTTTATAAAGTCTAGCCTCAAGCAATTTCTCCTAGCTCAAAAATAGCATGACATAGTGGAGAGCCTTGAGTGGATTGAGGTCATTTAGGTGCCTAAGCAACAGAGCAAATACCAGGAGACTTGCATAACAGGTTTTAATGAATATCTTAAAAATATATTTGCAAAGTTACATATTCTAAACCCTTTTGTAAGTGTCAATTAGCCTTAGTGACTAGAAGAAAATGCAAACTGAGACCACTACAATCTCCATTACCTCATTCTCTCAGTTCCCTACCTCTAGCATTACCCGTGTGAAACCCTGATACTTGCAAGTGTATTAAAAGAATTAAAGTTGGCATTCTCAAGAAAATTATATCCATTTTCATTACTGAAATTAGTGGCAATTACCATAATCCATCATTTGTAATGCAAATACGTTTTCTGGAAAGTGCAAAGATATAATTAAAAATCTTCAGAGAAAGACTAGTGTTACCTCAGAGGATTGTATTTTGTTTTTTGTTTTTTAACTCAACTGCTTAGTTTTTAGAAAGGAATATGGTTTGCATTTGCTATTATATTAGCAGGCATCAAAGAAAAATATGAAGGAAACTTCAAAGTAGCAAGACTCTAAAGGCTTTTTCTGTGATTAATGTGAATAATCTGGAGTAGGGAGAAAGGAAGAAACCTCTGAGTTGCTTTTTCCTGAGACAGAGCCTACTTGGCTACTGAGAAAAATCAAGCATTATTCATAAGACATTCCAGGGAGAGAACACAGTTGCTAGAAAGTGCTGATATCAAGCTAAAATATTTGTGAGTTAATGGTAACAAAGGACTAGTGAGGAAAGTAATGGGATTACACCTTAAATATTTATGTCTATGTTTATTTTTAAATAAATTGTCATCTTTAAAATAGATGTAATATTTCTTATTATATTATTATTATTAACTTCAACCACTCAAAAGCAAGGTTTACTTTTGATATAGAATAAAAATACACAGGGAAATACTGATTAACTCTTGGAGGCACAAAAGAACACTACCAGTTAGAAACCCTAGAGAAAAGTTCTACCTAGAATTTAACTTTCCTTTTGTAACTAACAGCAATAGCACTATTGTCACTTGGTAGCAGCATATGTAGGTAACAAAATAAAAGTGAAGACAAAGTGTTATCTAATGAATTGCAAAGGCACATTTTTTTTGTCTGGGTTTAATGATGATATACTTGTGTGACATTTCTATCACTGATTTCTTTCCTCCAAAATTAGTTAAACCTAAGAGTATCATTGTAATCAACTAGCTTAAAATTTCAAGCATATTTACTTGACTTAGGTGAAAACTGCAAAGCAATTTGGGGGTCAATTTATAGAGCAGTTAATTGAACCATGAGCAACTATTTAATTTAATTACTATAAAAATTTCATTAACCAGGCTGTGAAATGAATGATTTGACGATTTCATCCATGTGACTCACACAGTTATTGCTCAGTGATTGGCCATTAAGACAAGCAAAAAAGTAATGAATAGAGGATCCATCTGTGCAGACAGTAATATGATATTAATTATGAGAATTTCCACTAGTAACAAAAAATGCAAGGTCTTAAGTTTTGCTCTTTCTCAAATATTCCTTTCCCCAAACACAGTATTTCCAAATATCAAGTTAGGACTGAATTGCTAGAAATTCAAAATTAGGGTTGAATTCTTGGGTGCCTACTAAGGTTTGGCTATTCTTTCCAGTAGAAAATTCCAAACAAAATACAAGGATAGGAAAACTACATACCTTATTTTCATTTCTAGCATTACTTTAATCTTCATGAATATCTGGCATATAACTATCCCCACTATCTAGCAGGGGAACTCCAGATTCAGATAAGTTAAGCAATCAGTCAAACATACATGGTTATTAAGTGACAGACACAAGAGTCTCCTCCAAACCCTGCCCTTTATGAATAGTTTTAAATTTTACTTTTCAAATTGGAAATATTTTCTGATGACATGTGATTATTGTAAAAGTTAAAATAACACAAAAAGATAAAGATCACCTCTCTGTCAATCTGTGTGTGGGTGCACATACACACACTCACATAATGCAATGACCTGAACACGACTGTACAATACAGCAATCTTGGTAGCTTTCTCCTTCCTGTTGAGGAGGCATTTCTGATTGCTAATTTTTAAAAAATTTTTATTGAAGTCAAATCTGCTTACTAAAGCTATACATAATAAATAAAATGTTTGTTCTATTTGTAAATTTTTCCAATACTGTATTTAAAAACAATTTTCTTTCCCCAACTTAGATTTTTTTTATTCAGACTTACCATGCCCATTTTCTCCAATTATCTTTCATATGATAGGCTCTTCTATGATTTTCCTGGATAATATCCTAGTTTTGAACATAGTATTCAAGTTGTAGTTTGATTAATCAGCATAGTATTTAACTCTTTAATTTGCATGTTTCATTTTAAAGCACTTTCTTGAGCATAGTATATTATTACAGAAATCTAAGTTTGCATTTACTTTCCAGAACATGCATATCAAATTTTCTGCTTCTAACAAGTTTATTAACTGAAACCCTTAACATTTTTGACAAAGCTTTCCCTTTCTATATGTGAGCATTTTTTAATCATAATCTAATTGTGAATTTCTCTATTAATTACTGTCATTTTCCTATTTATTTGCCCATAGTCAAACCTGTCAAACATTTTTAGCTTTATCATCGAGCATATTAGTTATCCCTTCCAGGTTATGTTACTTCCAGTTGAACCCATTTAACTCCTACATCTTTGGTAACTATTAAAAATATCAGGACTAAGATCAGAGCCATACAATTTGTTACTGAAACATTCTTCAATTTGATATGAATTAATCAGCTATCTGTGTGCACCATGAAATGGTGCAATAGATAAAAATCTACTTAATGGCATCCTGAATTAGTTTAACCCCCTATATTTTAAACAATTATTATAGCACATGTTATAAAATTATATACCACTTGCATTCAAGATGATACATACATCATTACTTTTGGTCATGGTTATGCATTTATTAGAGGGTTATTAGAAAATATATCTCTAGCACATAAAAATCTGTTAGCTTACAGATATATTCATTTAGGATAAGGCTAAATTTAAGTAAATAAAGTGATTTAAAGGAGAACATTAAATATATAGAGTAGAGCTGGAATATGAATATAAAAAATATGAAATTGCCAAGCAAATCATTGAAATTAGGGAAACTGCGACATCTATTTTTATAGTTTAAACACTTAAATGCATCATCTGATTTTACAAAAAACCTTAACAGAGAACATGAAAGACATCAACAAATGCCATACAGTATACACAGCCACTATCTCAGTCAGTATGTTTCCAGAACCATAATAAGAGTTTCACATAATTTTACTTGTCTTAAGGAAACTTTCACAAGTTCAAAGGAATCAACATCTGCCCCTAGTCTTTTATTATTGTAGGCAAGTTTAAAATAAAATGATAAAAATATACTCTAGTATTTTTCCTAAAGTGCTCACAAGCCATCTGTTTAATAATCTGCTCAACAATCATGTATGACCTCAAGTTTATGACTCTGTGATTTCTAGGTATACATTACACCCTTTATGAAAATTGGAATATTGCTTATCTCTAGTTTTTTGACATTTCTACTACTTCAAATTCCTCCAAAATACCTGACAATAGCTCCTAAATCACATATGGATTTTTTTTGCCCTACTCTAGTGAGGATGTATCTTACTTGACCCTAAGGACTTGAATTAATTTAGACCATCTGTATAATCTCATCTATCAGTCAATAAATATTTTGAACAATCACCAAGTGCTGAGCAATATGTTTAAAATTGTTTCCCTTGAGGACTCAGAGTTTAGTGGGGGAGAAAGAAACTTTGAACATGACACATGCTATAATAGAAATATGTACAGAATACCAATTTGAAACAAGAGAGAAATGATCTACCTTTTTGTGACTTTAAAAATGTGAAGAAATGTTGAGTTTTAAAGACTATCCATAAATTCTCCAGGCAAAGTTGAGAATTTTCACAAAAGTATCAGTAAATTCAATGTTCAAGAAACTGAAAAGTTTGGCAATACTGGAGTTCAAAAAGCATGAAAGGAACAGAGATGAGATGAAAGAATAGTTCGAGGGCATACCATGAAGTGTCTATGTGCCATAGTAAAATAGCCTGGACTTAATTCTGTAAATTAGAGGGAACCAAAAATAAATATGTTTTTAAGCAGAGGAATGCTAATATTTATATTTAAAGAAATAATTTGTAGGAGTAATTAAGTTGTCTTCTTTACACTGAAGGGTGAGGGAGAAAATGTGTGTCAAGCAAGAGGAAAAAGTATTAAAGAGATAACAGTAAGAGACTAAATCAAGGTTCTGTCCTATTTGGGGCTTCAGTTTCTCACAAACATGTTCTCCTCTTTCCAGTATAACAATTATTTTTGATAGCGGGGCTAAGAACAAAACAAAGACCTAATTCTACTCTTTCTCTATCATGTAGAATGTTAGGATTTTCTCCAAGTTAGAACTATTTGTCACTTTCCTGTTTTTCTACCATGCTAAAACAATTTCAAACAAAGGCTAATATTTTGTTAGCATTTTCTATATGTCTCAGATTATTCTAGGTTTTTGTCCTTCCTGACATAGATACTACAGGTTTCTGTTACTCTTTTATATTTCAATTTGGTTTCATACATGTGGCAAAATTTACCAAATATATTTCAATATGCATTTGCCTCCTTTTCATTTACTAATATAAATCTCCCAAATTTTAGGTAGAACTAGAGATATCTAGACTAGATTTTGCATTTCTAAATTGTCACTATAGCTAGGGATGGCCATCTGACTAATTTTGGATGAAGAAAGTAGTAACTAAATTGTGCATCTTATTCCCCTCTTTGTTCTTAATGACTAGAATATAGATATGATGGCTGGAACTGAAGCAGCTATACTGACCCATAATGAGACCTTGACAGCGATGTCTTTATGCAGCAGAAGCTCAGAAAAAGTAAAGTCTATGAGAACTTTGTAGAGCACAGGCTGTACCAAAAGTGAAAGCTCAGACTTTAACAGGAGACAGAAATGAAATTCTATCCTTTTAAGCTAGTATAGCTTTAGGTTGCTAACAGTCAAACTAATCCTAAATGATATAGTATCCCTTCTTTTAAGTTTTTTTTAATATTTACATATATATATATATGTATATATATATATATATATATATATATAAAATACATCATTGTTCATTTTTGTACAATGCTTGCTTTGTCCTCTCAGGTGTATTCCCCGTAAAATTCCCAAGACCAATTCACCAGTGCACCATCATCATAGTCCCTTGTGCTCTTCCCTCCCCTGCTTGGATCCCTCTTCCTCTCCATCCCATGCAAATGCCTCCGATTTATAGTTGCTTGTTAATTTTGGTTTTTTATTTATTATTTTTTTCCTGATACCTTATTTGGTTCCCCTATGTTAAGTTTAATCTCTTCCTCTTCTTTATGCTCAAGTAGAAAAATGAGTAAAAATATCACTGACACTTTTCCTCCACATCCAATTTTATTTTAACACATAAGTATTCGTGTCTTTTCCCTTCCTCAATGGAATAATCTCAAATTATAAAGTCAGCATGTCATTCGAAGTTCAGTTATAATTACTGAGCCATTGTCTCATTTAAATTTACTGGTTAAGGGAGTTCACTGGTATTTACTAAAAACTCCTAGAAATCTACATCCTGGGAGGCAGAGTTCAAAATTCAGACTGTCTAAATTAAAATCTGGCTTTATCACTAGTTACTTAACCAGTTTCTTCACCCGTAAAACTGAGTAATTGTGAGCATTAAAAGAGGAAATCAATATAAAATACTTATCACAGTTTCTTGTATATTGTAATGGGTCCATTTATAAGAACTATCATTCCTTTTTTTCCCCTTTATTGAGATAACATTGGTTCACAACACTTTATGTGATTCAGGGGAATAAGTTCATACCTCCTCAGATATATGTCAACACATTAACCCCACACAAGAAAACCCATAGTCCTTTACCACAGACCACCGCACACCCTTCCACCTTTGTTCCCACCTCCCTTTTTTCCACAAACCCAGAGACTGTCTGTGTGACCACCAGGATTAGAACCTAGAAAATGTATTCTTGAAAATATGTGATATGTGACTCCTGACATGTGGATTCATTTGAGAATGGGAAAATGGATGCTTGTCTCTTACTTGAAGATCATTAAGGCAGCTAGAACTTCCCATGGTGGGAACAGAGAGATAAAGAATAAGGGCAAACAACCTAGCCTTTCCCATTATTGAAGTGAAGATATGAGTTCCAACGACCAAATGGGAGACCACAGAAGACAGACACGCTTAAGTTAGCCCATATAGTTATCCCTGGTTTAAAAAAAATTATCCTATTAACTCCAGGAGAAGGAGAGAGAGAGTGTATAGGGGCAAACGTTGAGGTTGAATATTAAGAGCCCCATCTGGATATACTAGTTTCATGGAATCTTCTTTATTAGAAGGCATTTATAGCCTCTTGTTTATTAGAGGTCTCATACAGTTAACCACATGTAATACATTTAACCTTTTCCTATACTTTCCCTTCTCTTGCCATCCATCCTAGAGGACACAGAAGAGTTAGAAAAGAATAAAAAAATGAAGCGATCTGGTTAAAGAACAGGTTCTGTCCCACCTTCTTATTTTACAAATGCTGACACATGTTACACTGCTCCATGCACATATTGGAGAAATCTTTACCCAAAGGCTTCCTTGTCTTCAGATCCACTGCTACTCACTTCTCATTATAACCTAACTTGTATTATAAAGATTCAGGGCAGTTTGCATAGTATTTATAGACAACACTGT
Source organism: Scalopus aquaticus (assembly GCA_004024925.1). Lineage (NCBI taxonomy): Eukaryota > Metazoa > Chordata > Mammalia > Eulipotyphla > Talpidae > Scalopus > Scalopus aquaticus. The sequence continues at coordinate 47,847 of PVIJ01009995.1, read as the reverse complement.
AGCCAATTATGGAAATGAGGTGTTTTTTTTTTTTCAAAACAGAACATAGAGAAAAAAGGTCATTCCTGTCTTCCATCTAAATGCTGCTATCTTTATCTGTTTTTGACAGAAATTCATCTGCAGCTGCTTGCATTAGGTATACCAATGATCTTTTTATACCTATGGGGAGAAAAAAATGAGTCTTTGGAGTGGCAGCTAGTCATTACCCATTAATAGAGAATTACATAACTAACTGATAAAAAATAAATAATAAATGATATGAAAGTAAAAATAGACAATATAGACTATTGATATTAATAGCATATTAATATGGTTGATATGAAATAATATGGATTTATCATTCAATGAGTATCTGATTAACAAAAATAGTAGGAGTCTTCAAAGCCCCACTTTCATCAATAGACAGATCAGCCAGACAGAAAATCAACAAGAAAATTATAGCCTTAAAATATATATTACACAACAATAGACATTATAGGACACCAAATAAAAAAATGAATATTTGAATACACATTCTATTAAAATATACACAAAACATACTAGAGGACAGATCACATCTTGGGGCACAAAACAAGTCTCAATAAATTTATGAAAATTGAAATCATATCAAGTATGTTCTCTAATCATAATGGTATCACGCTAGAAATCAACAACAAAAAGAAAGGTGGAAAAAAATCTAACATGTGGAAACTGAATAACTACTGAAATACTACTGGGTTAAAGAAGAAATCAAAGGAAAACTGAAAAAAACCCTGAAGACAAGTGAAAATGAAGACATTAGGCAGCTATCACCTATGGGATGCAAGAAGCATAGTTCTAAGAGAAATGTATATGACAACATAGACTTAACTCAAGAAACAAGAAGAAGCTCAAATAAATTATCTAACCTTTTACCCAAGAACTACAAAAAAGAACAAATGAAACCTAAAAACAATAGAAGGAAGGAAATAATAAAAAATAGGAGAAAATAAGCAAATTAGATCCAAAACTACTGCTCAAAAGATCACTGAGCAAATCTGATAATTTGATAATGAACAGTTTCTAGATAGAAAGAAAAAGGGACAAAAATCAAATAAATATAATCTGAAACAAAAGAAGAATTACAAAAGACATCTCAGAAACACACAGGATCATAAGAGATACTATGAGCATCTATCTATATGCCAATAAACCAGATAACCTAGAAGAAATGGACAACTTCTTTAGAAGCATATACCCTTCTAAGACAACAAAACCCAAGGACCTCACAGTTTCACTAGGGAGTTATACCAAACTTTCAAAGATGATCTAATGCTGTCATTCTCAAAATCTTCCCAAATAGTGAAAAAAGGGAATGCTTCCAAAAATAATTTATGAGGTCAACATTACTCTGATACCAAAAGCAAAAACATCGCGCAAAAAAGAAAACCACAGGCCAATATCCCCTGATAAACATAGAGGCAAAACTCCTCTACAAAAGCTTTTTAAAAATATATTGAGGTGGGGCCTCCCTGGTGGCACAGGGGTTAAAGTCTCAATGCTATCAAGCTATTGTCAGCCACTGTGGCATGAGTTCAATCCCTGGCCAGGGAGCTAACTCAAATGGCACATCAGACCTCTCCTGCCTTGCCCACTGCTCTCCTCAGCAGTGTATTTCAGTAGATCCACCTGTTCTGCTCCCCACTCTGTCTCTGATGAATCCTCTCACCCCCTCTGCACCTCTAGCCGACACCCCAGTTCTTGTATGTATAAATAAATCTTTGAAAATATATAAATAAATAAAATATATTGAGGTAACACTGGTCTCCATTGTTGTCTCTATTTTGAAATTTTGGACCACTCTCTCTAGAATTATTACTATAGTGTTCCTATAACCAAAACATACATAGTCTACAACCATGGCTCTTTGGGCTCAACAAAATCTAAGCAAACCAAATTCAACCACACATTAAGAAATCATGTATCAAAACCAAGTGAGATTTATTCCAGTAATGAAAGAATGGCTAAAAATTTGCAAATCAATAGATGTATAATAATTTCTTCAACAAGAGAAAATATGAAAATCACATGGTCATATGAATAAACAATACAAAAGCATTTTATAAAGTTCAAGACCAATTTATGATTATAACAATGGACTTTAAGAGAAAGAAATTAAGAAAACAATCTCAGTTACTCTTAACTCAAAAAGAATTAAATACCCAGGAATAAACCTAACAAAGGAAGTGAAGGACCTGTACAATGAAAATCATAAGACGTACTTAAAAGAAAAAGACGACACAAAGAAATAGAAAGCTATTCCATGCTCATGTATTGGAATACTTAACATTGTTCAAATGCCATTTTACCCACAGCAAAATATAGATTCACTGGCAATCTCTTATCAAAGTTTCAGTAACATTCTTCAAAAAAATAGAGCATGTATTACAGAAATGTATATGGAACCACAAAATACCCTGAATAGCCAAAGCAATACTGACCAAAAAAAAAAAAAAAAAAAAATGCAAGTATCACCCTTGAGTATCCAAACTATACTATAATGCTATGGTATCCAAAATATTACAGTATTTAAACAAAAATAGACACACAGATCAATAGAACAGAATTGAGAGTTCAGATATAAAACCACAAACATGCAGAGGCCTCCTTGGTGGCACAGGGGTTAAAGTCTCAGCACTATCAAGCTATTGCCAGTCACCACAGCATGAGTTCTATCCCCAGGCAAGGAGCTAATATACATGGCGCAGCAGACCTCTCCTGTCTCGCCCACTGCTCCCTTCAGCAGTGTATTTCAGTAGATCCACCTGTTCTGCTCCCCACTCTGTCTCTAGTGAATCCTCTCACCCTTACCCCGCACCTCTGGCCTACACCCCAGTTCTTAAATATATATTAATATATTTAAGTTAAGTCTTTAGAAAACAATTAAAACCACAATCATACATATGGTAGCCTATAAGATATGAGTCAAGAGTATAGACAATGAAGAAACGAAATTCTCTAACAAATTGTGTCGCAATAGCAGGACACCATGTATGAAAGACACTAAGCCATTATCTTACATCATACATCATACATAAAAAATAAGATTAAATGGATTAAAGATGGAATGTAAAACCTGAAACTATAAAATTGGTAGAAGAAAACATAAGCAAAACACTCCCTGACATAAACCTCAGAAACATATTTGCAGATCATCCCCAGCCACAAGGAAGATAAAGGAGAAAACAAACAACTGGGACTATATCAAACTGAAAAGCCCTGTACAGCAAAAGAGACAGTGACCAAAACAAAGAGATACCCTACTGAATGGGAGAAAATATTTGCACACCATGCATCTGATAAGGGATTGATGTGAAAGATCTACAAAGTGCTTATCAACTCAACAAAAAGAAAACAAACAATACTGCCAGACAATGGGCTGAGCTAAATAGGCACTTCTCCAAAGAAGACATGCAGAGAGCCAACATACATGTGAAAAAATCCTCATCATCATTTATCATCAGGGAAATGCAAGTCAGGACCATAATGAGATATCACTTCATACCTGTAAGAATGACCCCTATCAAAAAAACAAAAACAAGTGCAGGTGAGGGCGTGGGATAAAGGAACCCTCTTACACTTTGGATTGGAACCCTCTTACACTCCTACAATGTAGACTGGTCCAGCCCCTATGGAAACAAGCATGGAGATTCCTTAAAACAGGAAAAATGGATTTAGCAATGTGACCCAGTGATTCCACTCCTAGGTATCTATCTAAAGAGCACAAAAACAATAATTTGAAAGGAAACCTGTACTGCTACCTTTATAACCATACTATTTACAATAACCAAGATATGGAAACAACCTAAATGCTCCAGAACAGATGAGTGGATCAAGATGTGGTACATATACTCATTGGAATATTATTTAGCTATCAAAAACCAAAAACTCATGCTACTTGTGGCAACATGAATGGACCTGCAGAGATCAATCTAAGCAAAATGAGCTAGAAGGAGAAAGATAAATACTGGGTGGTTTCATTTATATGTGGAATCTAGAGAAACCAAACAAAGGATCAGACAAAGATAACCTGTAAGACCAACTCTTGAAATCAGACCGTAGATCTAAGGCATTCTGGGGGAGAGCAGAAAGGGGAGAGAGAGGAGAGAGTAGAGTACAGGAGTGGAGGAGAGCACACTGGAGTGTGGTAGAGGACTGTGGGTACTTTGGTGGTGGGAAAATAATGGTGACCACATCTCAGGGGAGAAATCCTATATTGTGAAAAAATAAAGATGTTTAAAAAACAAAAAATAAAAAATGAGAAATCATGAGAGTAATTATGGGGTAAAATAGATTATTGACCCACATGTTTTAAAAGCCAGGTATTCCTTTGTTGGGTGAGGAATGAAGAGGTCTTTAATGGACAAACTCACCCCTCTACTGTTTCCTTTTGTGGGCTGGTTAAACAGTGTTTACACCTATTTGACTTGACTCCAAAGAAACAAACAAGTGTCTGACCATAAAATTTCATTTAACCTAGATCATCTAGAAAAGATTCCTACTAATGGCGACAATAATTGGGGGATGAGGAATGGAGTAAAAGAGAAGCAGAGAACCACCAAGGAAGCCAACCTTATTTTATTATTTTGAGAAATAGGAGATTTTTCAAGCTCAGCATGATTCCTATTCTGCAGTAAACCTAATTAAAGTAAACAGAATTTTGAAAGGAACAAACCCAATTAGGCAGCAGGAGTTAACATTTCAATTATTACGTGAGCTCATATTTCATAGTTGTGTGCTAGACACCTTCCACTTTATTCAATTTGTCTTCTCATAGACTACCCTTCCCAGAGTGCCCAAAAACAGAGACCCTAAGCCATCAGGTGGTTTGGCCCAGGCCAAAACCCCCTGGGCCAGCTCAAACCTACTTACTCCATCCCTCTTGCCCTGTGCACACACAGATGCAATACCACATGAATAACTCACAACAGAGAGCTAAGGGATGGCAAAGGTGGCACTAAAGATAGAGATGCACAGGGAGAAAGTCAAGAATTTTGTGATGCTATTTCTGTAGCCTAAACTAATACTCCTTTGCAGCTTAAAAACTTAATGATATAGCCGCTTATGGCATGTTACATCTGAAAATGGTAAATTGGTAATATTTTCACATCAAAAGAAACAGTCCCTACCAATAATTTCATATCTATCACAGGCAGGGTTGAAGGCTTGGAAGCATGGGGGGGTAAAGATTAGATTGTGTCATCCATTCATCCATGCAAATGAAATATCATATAATTATTGCATAAATGCTGCTAAAAGAAATGTCAGGAAAGATGATAGCACAACAACACAGATATATAATGCACATCAGTCTAAACACTGGTAAAATATTTTAATATAAAGTTTTTTTTAATGCAACTCATACTATATTCAAGGTATGCATTTGAAGACTTGGAAATCTATATATTGTTTGCTAGATAATTCATATTCAATTATAGTGCATTTGCATGAATATTAACACACCTCTATCAAATTGAATAAATTTTGTATAGCTATGTAACAAATACAATTCTATTTAAAAATTTAATATAAAATAAACTAAATTTACTAGAAAATGTAAAACTTTGCATCTCAAATTTTTTTCTTATATATGTTTATAAAAAAAACTATCACGTACAAATTTCTAAAAGTAGGCTATATATTCATCACTCAAGAAAAATGGAAATAATTACAAGGTGATCAGAAAAAGTTTACTGGGAATTTGGGACTTATATTCATAGATCAAAGAAAAGATCATTCATGTTTGTTTAGATCAAAGAAACTGAAAGTTTCTAAAAATCATAGAAAAATGAATATTACATGTCATTTGTTTAGCAAATGAACATTTACTGAATACTTATCATGGCAAAGAAAACACTTTGCCAAGAATATAGGGACGTGATGTCAAATGTCATAGTCCTTCTCCAAGGTGGAACAATCACAGGCTATAGTGATTGTTGAAATACATGCTAAAGACAGTCAGAATGCAGAAGAAACAATTATTAGCTCCAATTGTTCAACTACAAAAGAAAAAAGTTGTATTTGAATATATTCAGTTCTAGGGGAATATGCTGGATTTGACTTAAAGAACATGGAGTGAAGAGGACACTCCATGTTGCAGGAAGGCATGGAAACACAGAGACATGAATATGAAACAGATGAAGCATAAAAAAGCAACTAACCCTTTTAGAATCTGAGCTTCTATTGGCAAGATTAAAGGTTATAAGATGTGAATAACCTTAGATGGTTTGTATGTAAAGTTTATGGACATCTTGTTTAAAAAAAAGAATATTCTAATTCAGTGACTTAGGGGTAAAGTCTGACATTCTGCATTTCAAACAAGCTCACATATCATGTGAGTAATGCCTGTATATGTAACACTTTGAGTAGAATCATGGAGATTTAGTGTCCTTGGTGAAAGGCAATGCAATGTAGTGATTAGATGCTACCTGGAGAAATACAAAGTAGATTTAAATTACAGTTTCTTCAGTTGTTATGTGTATCTTTCAGCAACTCATCTTTGAAGTTTTCATTGCCTCATTTATAGAGTGAGAAAATACTACCTCAAACTATTGATAGGATTAGATGAGACAATGATTGTAAATAATGGCATTCCACTATCTGATATTGCATACTAGATATGAGGTGGCATTATTCCTTGGAGCTTAAACATAAAAGTATTCTTTCCCCTGTTGCCAACTCAGCAGGAATCACTGACTTTTCGCAACAGTGTGCTATATCCTGGTATTGCCACATTGTTCCAGGAATGGACAGCTATTAGATAGAGTAAGACAAGGTGTACTTATATTACAAAGTTAAAAATGGTTAAAACTTTTAATGATAGAGTATACATTGAAAAAACTATAAGGAATTAAGTTGTGGTGCAACTTTGGATCACTTTTATTAATGAAATGTGTAATGAGTATAGTTCTGCCTAAAAGATTATAGAGAGAAAAGTAATTACTTTCAGGAATTCCCATAAAGCAAACATGTTCAATCGATCCAAAAATGTAGTTTGAAGGAATAAGCAAAAAGAGATGTCATTTTTGAAATGCAAAACATGAACAAGAAATGATAATCATAGGAATTTAGAGTAGAAGATATAACAATTAACCAGAGGGACACTATACCAAGAGAATCCCACTGAAGGTGAACTAAAGTACAAGTAGGACATTGAAGGTCAATAGAGTCTACACATAAGAAAGACAGAGTGGATTTATACTTTACTGAACAGGAGGTAGATGGAGAGAAACACCTGCCTGTGGCCCAGTGTGGAGGACACCGATGGCAGAGCTTTTGGCTCAGTCAGGAGTCCTGGGGAGGGGATGGCAAAAAATGGTAAGGAGGCACACAAAGACCTAAAATAAAGTAAAGTAAAATCATAACAGGGCCTCTCTGGTGGCGCAGCGGTTGGGTCTGCGCTGTGGAGCTATCCGCAGCGGCAAAGGGAGTTTGATGCCCAGCTAGGGAGACTCCCACATGGCGCGGCAGACCTCTCCTGCCTCGTCCACTGCTCCCTTCAGCAGTGTATTTCAGTTGATCTGCCTGTTCTGCTCCCCACTGTGTCTCTGGTGAACCCTCTCGCTGCCCCACGCCTCTGGCCTGTACCCCAGCTTGTGTGCATACATAAATAAATCTTAAAAAAATAAATAAAACATAACACAGCCCAAAAGAAGAGTAAAGGAAATTCAACTCTCTAAATTACTGTAACAGATAAACATTTTAATAGGCAAATTTAAAGTCACAAAATGGGGAGACAAAAAAAAAATAACATTTGAAAACTCAAAATCTCCAAGTGAGACATGAAGAACAGTGAAAAACTGTTCAAAATCCAGCCACCAAAACATGGAAGATTATATCTCCCTAACAAACTGAAAGTTCAAAATTGCTTAATAAAGAAAATCAAAAGGATGAGAGAAAATTCAATACAGCAAGTTAAAGTGATAGAACAGATATCATAAAAGATAATCAGAGCTAAAACCAATTCAGAAAAACTAATGAATGAGTCCATAAATAAAATTAATGCACGGAAGACACACCTTGATGATGTTGGTAAGAAAATAACAGATTCCACATACATATAATTAGCTCCTTAAATGAGACCAAGACTTAATAGACCAAATAAAGGATCAAATCAATGAACTCAGTAAAAGCAATATACCAATGGTCATCATTTGAGGAAGAAAGAAGATTTTAAAAATTAAGAAGTGATTCAATAAATGTCTGACTCCATTAGGAGAGGCAGAATAAGGATAATGCACATTTCCAGTAAGGGGAAAGAGAGAGAAGGGAGCAGAAAATTTATTCAAAGAAATAATAGAGAAAAAACTTTCCAAACCTGGGAAAGGAATAAAATACACAAGTCCATGAATCTAAATGCAGTGAAATGTATACCAAGACACATAGTTCTGTAAGTACCAAGATCCCAAGAAAAATAAAGAAAAATGAAAGTCGCTGGGTTGTAAAAATACTGTGATGAAGCTTTCAAAGGATTTCTCAGCAAAGGATTTCTACAGGAAAGGAGAGAATGGAATGGCATCTTCCAAGTAATCAAAGATAAAAAATGCCAGCAAGAATATGATATACTGTAAGACTTGCTTTCAGAAATAAGAGAAAAAGGAAGGGTTTTTGCAGACAAACAGAAACTAAAGAGCTTTGCAAATACTAGACCTTACCACAGAAATTTCAAATTCATTCCTGGGTTTCGGCACACACAAAAAAAAACTTTTTTTCAAAAGGAGTTTCCAAAGAGAAGAAAATCCAAAAAATTGAACAAAGAAATTCATACATAGAACCAAAAACAAAAAGGCAATATAATAGTAGCAATATCCATATATCTATAATAATCAAGCCTAGCATAAATAGATTGAACTCACCTGCCAATAGGCAGAGTGACTTGTTGGACCAGCAAACAAAATGTGACTTTCTGCTGGTTCCAAGACACATCTTAACTCCAAAGGTAAAATTATGTTCAAAATAAGAAGTTGGAAAGCAATCCTTCAAGCAAATAATACCCTAAAATGCAAGGAAAACAACATTTATATCTGATAGAAAGGTAACAAGAGGCAGGGATGGGCATTCTATAATGATTAAGGGGCCAATGTATCAGAAACACATAACACTATTCAAAATATACGTGCCATAATGAAGGGTCATCAAAATATATAAGGCAACTATTAACAACACTATTAAAAACAGACATAGATAACAACATAACTGTACAGGACTTCAACACTTTACTTACATCAATGGACAGATAAGGCAAACAAAAAATCAACAAGGAAACAACAGCCTTAAATTATGTACTAGAATCACGTAGATTTAGTAGACATGTATAGGGCACTGCCCTCCAAAAAAGCTGAATACACAATCTTCTGAAGCACACATGAAAAATTTTTGAACACGTTGAGACACAAAACAATTATCAATAAATTCATGAACTGAAATCCAACCAAGTATATACTCTGACCACTAACTAGATATCAATGACAAAAAGAAAATGGTAAAATCCTCAAATATGTGGAAAACAAATAATATATAACTGACCGGATACTGGATTAATGGGAATATTAAAAGAAAAAATTAAAAATACCTGGAGACAAATGAAAATGAAGACACAAGCTACCAGACCCTGTGGAATGCAGGAAAAGTAGTACTAAGAGGTAAGTATATAGCAATAGAGGCCCACATCAGAAACAAAAATATTTCAAATAAATAATCTCACCTTAGTCTTTAAAACACAAGAATAAAAACGTATGAAAATGAAAGCCAGCAGAAGGAAGGAAATAATAAAAATTTAAGTGGGTATAAACAAAAGAAACATTGGACTAAAAACAAAACCAAAACATGGTTATTTGAAAAGATTAACAAAATAGACAAACCTCCAGCTAGGCTCACTAAGAAAAGAAGGGAGAAAACTTGAATAAAAGGAATCAGAAATGAAACAGACAAAATTAAAACAGACATATCAGAAACACAGACAATCACAAGAGATTTTCTAGTAAGAAAATCAATATGCCAATAAATTGAGTAACATAAGAAATGGACCACTTCTTAGAAGCGTACAACCATCTAACACTGAATCAGGAAGAAATAGAAAACCTGCAAAGACCTCTCCTTTACTACATATCTCTTTCCAGAAATATCCTATGCAGATGCAAGGTTATATGTGAGTAAAATATATTTTAAGCAAATTTAAACAAATGTGGGTCTAATATGTTTTGAGAACTTCTTTCCAAGTGAGCACCCCACAATTTTCCTTATTAGTAATCTATTAATGAATATTTAACTTATTATCAGCTTTTTGTTATGATCTATGACACATATGATTACCTTAAGTACCAAGTATCAATGAAAGTAAATCTGGACACAATGGACTATACTAGAAGACTATGCACATCTTAGTTGGGTGTGGTGTGGTAACTTACATCTGAAAGAATTACCATTTTATGCAGTATTGTAAATCAATGTTACCCTCAGTAAAATGAAAAAATAATTTAAAAATTTCTGCTTACAAATAAATGAAAGTAAAGCAGTTGAAATTTTACACATGTTAAATCTGTCTCTATTTGTGCTATTACCTGTGTATCACCAAATTATTCTAACAGTTATGTTATATTCTAAAACCTAATGGTAAATACAGCCACGTTTTATTGTAATGAAGAAAATATAAACATTACCATGAAAAAAATCATAGTTATTAGTGCACTTATTAAATTAACACAGTGATTGTTTACTATACATCACTAGAATAGAGTTTAATATGTCTTAATTATTTTAAGGTGCAAAGAAAGGAATATATAGATTTTACCAGTATGATAGACAAACTCAAATCCCCATGAAAATTTTTAGCCAGTTTTTTAAACTAAATAATTCAGGGTCCATTGTTAACAGGAACAAAAAGAATTTTTCAGCGATAAAAAGTTATCTGACATTCAGCAGGATTTTTAAAAAGACATAAATCTTTATCAGAATTATGATTTTTATATAGTGAGTGACCTTTTTACAGTTAAGTGATAATTGATATTTTAGTAATATATTCTGCATCAAAAACACCACTGATGTAATATTTTAAATATTTTTGTCTATTTAGGTCTGTCAATATTCTAAGCATTAAACTAATAGTTCTCACCCTTCAGCAGTTTTTGTGAATAAATCATAATTCAATATTTTCATCATGTAATTAATTTTATGTAGCTATCTAGTTAAACATGAGATCTCCTGGACTAAAAAGAATTTACTGCTATGTCTCAATACAACTCAATTATTTTAAGGGAAAATACAACTGTGAAAAATTTACACAAGAAACACAAAGGAAATTTTCAAGAGACTTAATAGAATCATTATTAGTATAATTACTACTTTGAATAGAGTCAATAGAGAGCAAAACCAAAAAAAAAATATTTGCAAATTTAGAGTAATTATGTTTAAAGTATTAAGAAATGAATGTCAGTTTTTCTGAAATGTACTCTTTATTAATTTTTCATATTTCTTCTATTGTATACATGTATGTATATGTGTCTATGTGCATGCACACATGTAGGCATATCAATAACCTGTGCTTTCTGTTAACAAATATAGATAGTTTACATGTGGCTATTACTCTGCTGGGCACTTTTTTGTATGTTGGTGGTGATGAGGAAGTGTTAAGTAGAAAAAAAATAGCAATATATAAAAACTATGGTGGTGGGAGAACTATAGGAAATATTCCTGAGAGGGGAGAAATCAAATACATACCAAACTGAACAACGGTGTAAGAAAATAAATAAATTAATTTTAAAAAGAAACAAAAATTTTCATTTAAATTCAATATAAATTCCATTAAAATGATATCAGAGGAGACTAATGTACATAAGAGATGTCAACAAACTTCTGAAAGAGGGAAAGCCAACAGAGAAATGCTAACTGGCAAAATGATGAGAAGTTGACATCTGAAGTACTTACAGAGTTGGATAACAAAAAACAAGATAATTCCTCCCATAGAATCCAGGCATGGAAGCAGCAAGAAGATATTAGGTCACATGTTTCAGTAAAATGAGAGTTCACAAAAAGAAGGAATAAGAAATGGGAACCCAGAAACCATGGGACCGCCAACAGGAAAACAACAAAGGAAAATCCCTGCTTGATAGCTTGTCCCAGGCCAAAAACAAAACAAAACAAAACAGCCATTCAGATTGCTACAGAGGACAGAAAACTTTATTTTTCTCTTTTTGGCTTTTAATATAAACTTCATATTTCTCTTGAAATTTTCTTATTGGTTGAGGTAACATTAGTTTGCAACACTAGGTATAATTCAGAGGTATAGGATAACATCACTTCAGAGTATGTTACCACACCATACTCAACAAGGCATCCACAGTTCTCTACAAAATCCAATGGGCACTCTTCAAACTTTCCCCTCTGCTCCTCTCCCTCTTCCTCGGCCACTCACAATTCTACTCAGATTTCTGGGGTTTGCCATTGGTTTGGTTTTGATTGACCCTTTATTTCTCTGTATTAAATATATTACACTCTCCAGGATTTGTCTTTTTTCTTCTAATATATTCCTATCAAATATATTTTACATAGCATTATCCCCTCTAGTAAGGCCTTCTAGATAATTATGCCCATTACACTGGTCAACAAGTTTTACAAAATTCATGTTACCGAAATAAAATTAGTCAGTTCCTATCAATTTGTATGTGATCAACATGAATATGACAGTCAAATTCTAATTTTGGCTCTAGTTTTTTTTTGTGTAATCTGCAATAAACTGATGTTTACATCATGAAATGCATGCCAATAGTAATAGGCCTTCAGTTAATACCTGTAAAAAATCAAGTCATAGACTACTTCTTAGATTTCTTCACTTGTCTTTTGTAGAGTTGTTCAGGAGCATCTCTGGGGAGTGTTCAGCAGTAGTCAGCCAGCATTGTAGTGGACCATTTAACCTGGTATCTTTCTTCCATTGATGTGATATCTTGATGAAAATGTTCATCACTAACCATACCACAGTTTTCAGGGAAGAAATCCAGATGGGAATGAAGGAAGTGGATCTTTAGAGACATATTGCAGTCAAGTTTCTGCTACTGCATCAGCATGTCTTCTACTAGTTCCTTGTAGTTTTCTGCCCTAACATTCCCAAGAAAGTTTGTAGACACTAGGTGAAAAGCATTTCACGCTTGTTTCGCATCACCCTGCAGCAAGTTTTTGAACCGGTCATCTTTGAAGAGCTCTCGAATCCGAGGACCCACAAAAACTCCCTCTTTCATCTTTGCTTCACTGACTTGAGGAAATTTTCATGCAGTTATCGGAAAGCTGGCGAGGTCCAGTACATGGCTTTCATGAAATTCTTCATAAAAACTAGTTTGTTGTGAAGGGGTGGTAGCAGGATTTTGTGAGCCTCCGCCAGAGCTGGGTGCTGGATATTCTTCTCTATAACTGCTCCATTTTGTCTGCAAGTCCATTCCTTCCCCAAGTAGTGCAATTCACTTGCTTGGCTATCCCACTGACATAAGAAACAACGTATTTTGTATATCCCTGCTGCAGTCCCATTAAAAGGGCAACTAGCTTCAAATCACCACAGACGTGCCAGCTGTACTTGTTATACTCAATGGAATTCAGTAGCTGCTTTCAGTTATCATATGTCTCTTTCATGTGGACTGCATGCACTACTGGAATAGATGGAAGACGGTTTCCAGTGTGCAAAAGCACAGACTTAAGACTCAGTTTCAAAGAGTCTAGAAATAGTCTCCATTCTTGTGGGTCATGAGTCATTTCTAAGGCATTCATGAGGCCCTCAATATTGGAACAGAATACCAGAGTACTTTCCTTTCTGAAGAAAGGCTCCAACTGCTGGTGGTGCTTTCAATATAAAGGAATTGTGACACCTTCTTCTAGAAGAGTCCATTGTTGGAGTCTTGATCCTAGCAATTCTGCTGTGTTCTTAGATAAGTCCAAATCACTAACCAGGTAATTTAGTTCTTCCTGTGTTAGTCTGTGTGGGGTTGATGATGCACCACAGTGAAAATCTGGATCACTGCATGCTGATGGAACAGGAGAAGTACAGGTTGGCTCACCCTTGTCCTCATCAGATGAATCAAGAGAATATTCTGCTGGAGGTTCTGGAATAGGAAGTCACTCACCATGTGGAACTGGTCTCAATGCAGTTTGGGTAGACTATTCTCGGCTTCTTTTGCTTCGTTATTTCACCAGAAAGAGGAGGAACCAAGCAGAAGTAACAGTCTTTTATGTGGTTGCTTGGCTCTCTCCACACCATGGGGACTGCAAACGGCATTGATAGTCTTTTTCCATTTAACCACTGTGAAAGCTATGTTGTCCATATAGCATGGCATATATGCGGGGCCCAAGGCTTGTCTTGGTCACCAACCTTGTATCCAAAGTAAAGATGATAAGCCTTCTTCACTTGAGAAGTGATACTTTTCTTCTGATTGGCAAATGTCACTTCCTCACAAATAGAGCAGAAATTGTCCACGCTATTAACACACCCTGTGAGGCATTACTGTTCTGTATTGTGCCTAAATGGATAAAATAAGAACAGTTCTATGGAACAGTAGCTTAAACTGTCTCGCACAAAGTCTGAAATATTTTTAATGCTCAACCTTTCCAACAGGGCTTTATCTAGTGCACTGCTGAAGTCAGCTTATTTCAGCAGCCGCCTGGCAATAGTATTGCACTGAGTCAGAGAATGATGCAGTGAACTCTGGATGATGTGTCCATGTTGGTATTATGCAATGCGATGCAATATTACATCATTCTAGGCTGATTTAGGATGTTGTTTCAGTCCTACTGGATAAATTTACATGGTCAAACATATAAAATGAATTATATGAAATATCTTCAAAATGAGAGCTAATAAAAAATTTTCAGGGTTATATTCATGTTCAGCACACAAAGATACTACAGATTAGGGCCTTTTTAAGTCAGTAACAATCTCAACGTCGACCAGTGTTATCTATCCTGGTCACAAATGGCAAGAGTAGCCAAGTTATAAATACACCTTAAGTTCCCAAGAACAGGTGAGCAGATTAAGAAGATGTGGTATATATACACCATGGAATTCCACTCAGCTATAAAAAAGGTGACCTCTTGCAATTTGGGACAAAGAACTTTAAGGAAAAGTTTGATAAAGCTAAAAGAAAAAGGAACTAACAGAGTATTTGGAATTTTATTAAAATATTTGAAAAATATTAATAGATTTGAAAGATTTGATGAAGCATTTTCATTTTATTTTATATTATTTTTTCAATGAGACAACACTGGTTTCCATCATTGTTTATATTTTAGAAATATAGGATCTCCCACATCAGGTGTCAATACCACACCACACCCAACACCAAGACACCCAGAGTCAGCCACCATTGTCTATTGTTTCCTCCTCACATTGATCTCTCCCTTGCCTCTCTGGAAGCCCCATTTCTACAGTCAGCTTTCTAGAGTTAGTTCTTAGTTTAGCTTTATCTGACCCTTTGTTTGTTTCTTTAAATTTTATATATATGTGATACTTATATAGTTGTCTTTCTCCCTCTGACTTATTTCACTTAGCATAATTGCTTCCAACTCTATCCACTGTGTTGCAAATAGCAAGAGTTTATCTTTTGTGGTGGCTGGGTAATATTCTATTTCATATACCACATCTTCCTGATCACTGATCTGCCTTTTGACACTTAGGCTGTTTTCATAGCTTGGCTATTGCAAATGGCACCACAGTTAACATAGGAGTCTACATTTCCCTTTGAATTAACATTTTATATTCATGTATAGGAGTAGAATTGCTGGGCCACATGACAGATTCATTTTTATTTTTTTTTATTTTATTTTTTTGGACAGATTCATCTTTAATCTTTTAAGAAACCTCCATACTGTTTTCTATAGGGACTGGACCAATTCTAATAAAGCATTTTTAAAAGTAGTAAAGGCACACTGAAATTAATTATCATTAAAATGAATATAGAACTATATCTGAGGGACAATCCAAATTAGTTAAAGCTATTATAAAAAAAGCAAAACTTAAAGAACTTGGGTTGAAAATAAGGAAATCCTAATTAGAGTATAAAAATATATGTTGAAATAAATCAAATGATGAATAATATAAAACATGAAAAGGTTTCTGAAGAACTGGGTAAGGGGTTAAAAGACTAAACCCTAGATGATAACATAAACTTCCAAGCACCATGGACAGTGACAATAACAATGATGCCAAGGACCTGGCAAAATGGCAGGGGAGTAGGATAAGGGTTGAACTCCCTCCCTCTTGTGCTCTAATAAAAACACTTGTGAGTTGACTGCATTGGAAATTCCTATGCTACTTTATTCCATTAAAAATGTTTACATATGGGCCTCCCTGGTGGCTCAGCGGTTAAGTGCTGCGCTGTGGAGCTGTAGGCAGCAGCAATGTAAGTTCAACGCCCGGCCAGGGAGATTCCCACATGGCGTTGTAGACTTCTCCTGCCTCGCCCGCTGCTCCCCTCAGCAGTGTATTTCCCTCAATCTGCCTGTTCTGCTCTCCACTCTGTCTCTGGTGAACCCTCTCTCCACCCCATGCCTCTGGCCTGTACCCCAGCTTGTGTGCATAAATAAATCTTTAAAAAAAAGTTTACATAGAATCATAATACACCATAGATATGTCTAGATTTTATTTCTCTAACAATATGAAATATGTACTATTGGAGATAGGCAAAATAGTTTTAGGTGGTACTTAAATGCACCTTATTTATTTTAATAATATATATTGAAAAAATATTACTTGTTATTTCATAGTCACCATTAAGACATAGATAAAGTATTTATGCTTAATGGATTTAATGCAAACTAATTCAATCTTAGGGAAAATGGTAAATAGTAATGTGTAAATATTTCAAAAATAGAGAATGTGATATATAGAAAACTGTCAATGTCAAACACTCTACTAGGTATGAATTGATTATTAACTTCTAAAAAGAAGGAGAAGTAGTCATGGTTCAATGAAATAACACTGAACTAAATGTTAGGAAGCCTGGATTGCTGTGCCAGCTCACAACTCTGAGGTTCTAACAAATTACACAGCTTAGTCTTTAGTACTCATGAACCAAAGAGACTTAATTAGGTGTCTTTAAACCTCTAATCCTAAAATTTTGGTATTTGGAAAACTACTCTTGCAAAGCATTTTTATAGGTATCAATTTTATTTCATTATCACCACATTCAAGTATTCAATGAATATCTTCTGTGTGTCAAACATTGATCTGAGTGTTTGGGATTCATCATGAACAAAACAGATGAAGAGTCTTGCCTTCATGGGGACTATATTTTAGCTCACACTCCATGAGTTCAATATCAGTTTTAGGTCAGATGTAGCCAACTGTCTTAGACAAGCTAGAGGAATCAGAGTTAGTATTCAGACTCAGGGCTTATGGTTCACAGATTGTGCTCTTTGCACACTGAAAACATTGTAAACAACATAATTCAACAGGGAAACAACTTCAAAAAAATAGACGCTGCTGCTAACTGAAATGGCTATTAGATAATGTTCTCATATGCTCTTATTTGGGGTCTTTGATGAAGCTAATCATTTTTTTTTTAGAACTGAAACCCTGATGGCACTAAATAAGGAATAGGTCTTTTGAAACAGATGGCTTAGCAGATGGTAGATTGCTCCTTTTCTTCTTGGCACCTCCTCCTGAAAGAATGTGATATGCAGGATGGTTAGGTATGCTTGACTTTTTTGGTCTTAACTAGTGGATATTTCTGGAACAGATGCTGCTTCCTTATCCTGAAATCAACAAAATCACAAGTACAATCTGCAGCATTTCCTTTTCCACCACTCATATTGTATCCAGTCTTATTCAGTCTAATTAAAACACTTTATAATGAAATAGGGACTAACATGAGTAATGAGTTTTATGACAAGCAACCCAAAGAAGTTGTTGAAAGTCCCCAATTGTTTCCAATAAGATGTATGGCAACTGAAACCTTTGGGCAAGCCAATATTACATTAATTATATTTTCAAAGCAAGAAAATTTACTAGAAAACAATGTTCAGGCTACTGGGTCAGTGCTACTGGAGTTATTATGAGGGTGATAAGATGTGGTCTTAGTCTTCAATAATTTTACAGCATAGAAAAGGCTTTAAAATGGGTTTGGAAGTTCAAGAAGAAAGAAAAAGTGACTGTATTGAGATGGGCTGAGGTACGGTAGAGTTAGAGTAAGAGAACTAGCTAAGGTCAGAGTCTGCAGAATGAGAGGATTTCTACAGCTAGAAATAATGAGAACTTTCCAGATAGTATTTGCATAAATGTGGGGCTATAAATGCTTATAGGAAAGTTACCAACTTTGACTAATGCATATAAGACCATGAAGAAACTGAATTCAATGGTCCTCATTCAAAGTTGCTATCTGAGTTTAGATCAGGTTGTAATGTGAACTACTGAAGGACTCTGCACTCTATTTTAGCAAGATTAGTTTCTCAGGACTTGAATAGGATTACAGGAAAGAGAAACATAAGGCAGGGAGCCCCAGTAGGAGGTCCTTGTCATAGCCCAAAGAAGTGTGAATGGATCTGAAGTATCAGGCACTTGTTTGAAAAAGAAGGCAATGAATAGGAGAGATGTTGAGGCGGTATTCTCTATTATTTCCCCACCAATAGGGAAAAAGTCTGTACTTTTGGTAGTAACTACAAACTAAGACTGGATTAACATTGCCAGGGACACTAAGTAACTAAATCACTAACTTCTTAGGACCCTTGAGGTTGATAAATTTTCTTTCCCCTAATTTCACAGATTGCTACAGAATTTTTATATTTTGCATACAATACATATACATATTAAATCTTTTTAAAAATATTTATTTATTTTTGCATATAAGAACTGGGGTACAGGCCAGAGGCGCAGGGGACAGGGTGGGTTAGAGGATTCCCCAGAGAGTGGGGAGCAGAACAGACAGATCTACAGAAATACACTGCTAAGGGGAGCAGCAGAGAAGCAGAGAGGTCTGTTTCCTGGCTGGGGATCGCACTCAGGCCATCATGGTGGTAGCGCTGAGACAACCCCAAGGTCAGCAGGTAGGCCCGATCTGAAGATCTTTTAAACATTGAATTATTATAAACCCTAAACATAAAATACAAACTGAAAATAGAATTTTCTTGAATAGATTTTTATATAACATAGAGTACCTTCTGATTCTTCACTGTGATCATATAAGCATGCAGTATCATATATAAAACACATATTATTCAATTATTAAATATCAATACATTTTACTCTAATTTTCAATTCAAAAATAAACAACTTCTTACAGTATGTACCATCAAAGGGATGGTGGGAATGGTATGGAGATATGCATTTGTGGAGGTTTGCACCTATAACCCCCAGAGAGGCAATGATATAAGCCAATTTTACCTCAAAATCATAATTTTAAAAATAAAATAAAATCACATAACTTTCTGCTACAAAATATAAAATAAAAGCAAATCTCTATCTTTTAGAGCTAAGGGCCTCTGAGTAAAAGCAAATACATAAATAAAAATTGTGCATGGAATTATATGGGATGGTTGTCATCATGGTAAAGAGTTCCTTCTTCTGAGTTCTGACATGATACCGTGGAATGAATCCAGATTAAGTTCTCCAGGGACCAAAGAGAACTGTGGGGAGTGGTGTGCTGTGGTCTAGAGCCTATGAAATGGGGCTAAATCAGTTCCATATACTACTGAATCATACTCTGGTCCATTCCAGAAATTTCAATTCACCAGACAAGATACCATTTTTGCAACCCTAAACGTTAACCACCAGAAATAATATTACACCATACTCTAGGATCTTAGCCACACATGAGTATTTACTCTTCTTGGGACATCCCTCTGTATTCCCCATAAAATATCACATGGATACAAGTAATCCTTTCCACCTCTAAGTTCACACGGTACTCTAAGCTGCATACTCTAAGGTTTGCCATTTCTTAATTTTTAATATTATTACATATTTAATAATATATTAGTATATATTTTAATAACATTATATAGGCCATTTTCTCTGTAAAATTTTAAGTTCCCTCAGGACATAGACAAATTCTTGTTCTCATAGTATCATATCTAGCATCAGGCTCTTTCCACGAAAATCACACAAGTAGACGTGGTAAAGAAACACCTAAGCCTCCACTTTGCAAAGAACATTACATTGGTGAAAGAATAAAACAAAAGAAGAAGAAGAAACTAGACAGAAGATTCTTTATAACTTACCACCTATTTTGTGTAAAATTGGATGACTCTTTCGGGGTCTCTGTGTAAATTACCAGTTAACCAAATCTGTCTTAGATTGGATCGATATTTCTCAAATAGGATTAGAACTGTGGTTTTTTCATACTATTCCTCCTTATCTTCTCACTTTCCCCTTCTCTATGCCCAATTATAGTTTTTAGAGTGAATAAAGTATTATAGTACAAGTATTTTTTCACAAATTGAAGTTTTCTTTCTTTTTTTTTTTTTTTTGTTTAAGCTGGGGTACAGGCAAAGGCGGGGTGGGGGGGTTGCGAGAGGGTTCACCAGAGACAGAGCGGGGAGCAGAACAGGCAGGTCAGAAATACACTGCTGAGGGGAGCAGTGGGCGAGGCAGGAGAGGTCCGGCGCACCATGTGGGACTCTCCCCGGCTGGGGTCGAACCTGCATCACGTGCCGCGGACAGCTCCACAGCACAGAGCTCAACCGCTGCACCACCAGGGAGGCCCGAAGTCTTCTTTTTATGATTGTATATTTTCTTTCGTAGCTTATCTTTCTCTGCTTTTATCACAATAACTTTTCCCTATTACAAAGATTTCTGCCCTCATTGGAAGCAGTCATCATATTTTGATCTATAAATGGGAAAAAATGTTATTATATTGCATTTTGGAGCTTTCTACTCAAATTGTCATTTCTTAGGAATTGAATATAAACTGGGACTCTCGAATCTTCAGTGTCTGTGTTGACCCCAGAAAAGTACTACAGGCTTCCATATCACCATTTTAAATGTGTTTTGTGCTACACTTTCTATTTAGTGTCTTGAGTCCAGTAAAACTGTACTGGAATTATCAGATAGTACCAGATGGCATGCCACTATTTAGTTTCCAAGACTTAATTTCCTTGCAAGTTCTTCTATCACTTTTGCCTTTACCCACACTGGGCATTAATAACAAAGACAAACTAAGCTGTCTTAACATGATCAACTTAATGTGAACAAAAGACATGTCAAAACAATAAACTAAAAAGTAGAAATACCAAAAAAAAAAGATTTACAAAGATTTAAGTTGATTAAGGCCAACTGATTACTGAACCCAGCATCTATTTTTCCTCAAAGTTCATTACATCACAAAGGAAACATTCAAGGTATAATAAATGACCTTCAAATCCTGAATTACTTGTAATTTCCATCTTTCAACTCAAAGGGTTATTGAGGCATTATCCAGTTCCACTGGACCATTAGCTGATGATTCAAATTACCTGTACCATTCATACATGACTTTGTAATTTCTGTGAGAGTTTTCTAAACACCACCGAAATATTTCAATTATATATTCATTTGTTCTCAAAACTAACTCATGTAAGAATTAGGCATGGTTCTCACATATTACAATTGAAATAAGGAAACAAAGCATTAAATAACTCACAGGAGTTCCTACCCTAGGTAGTTAACAACAATGCTGAACAGCTAGGCAGTGCTATTCTTATTGGCTGACCGACTTTTCTTTTCACTTAAAACTTTAAAATGGTTTCACCTTCTCCTGTAGCTTAGACTTTTGACTATACTAAAAAGCACAGTAGTGCAGAATATGTTAGTAAGCATGCTCTCTGGAATCAAACTACCTAGATTAAAATCCTATCTGTAATTTACCAGCCCTGGAAGTTTGGGCAACTGACTTTTATTTCCATCCCTCAAGTTCCCTTCTGTCAAAGAAGGATAACAACCTAACTACTTGTAAACTTTGTTGTGAAGAAAAAATATGTGTGTATGTGTGTATAATACATGCATGTGTAATATGCATGTATTATATATGTACACATGCACATGCATATATAATACATACAAAATCCTTAAAAAGTGCCTGACACATAGGACACTTTTTTTTTTTGACAGAGCTAGCTTTATCATGAGGCAATCATGAGGAAATTCATTTAAATATCAGTGATATCACAGGTTATATGATTTGGTAACTACCTGGCCCTTATTGCATTTTTAGTCAGTGGTCACAAAAGTTATAACTTTTAAAAATTATATTGTTGTTAATTTTTGTGCAATATTTGATTTCTCCCCTCAAGTATAGTCTCCATAATTTTCCCACCACCACAGCACCCGTAAACTATCACCATAGTCCCTTGTGCTCTTCTCTCCCCTATTCTGACCCATCTTCCTCCCCTTCCCTGCTATATGTCTCAGATCTATGGCATACAAGTGAAATCCAGAGGATAATCAGGGATTACTAAGAACATCTATATGCAAAGAAATTCAACAATCTAGATGAGATGGACAAATTCCAAAACTATACAATCATCCAAAGCTAATAAAGAAGAAATAAAAAACCTAAAGAAACCAATAATAAGCAGCAAAATTGAAACAGTAAACAAAACCCTCTCCCAAACATTAGCTCAGCACCAAATGGTTTCACAAGTGAGTTCTACTAAACATTCAAAGATGAACTGATGCCTATCCTATAAAAATGCTTTCAAAAAATTGATAAAGAAGGAATACTACAAATTTATAATACTATAATATTCTGAAAGACACAGGATTGGATTTCCTGTTATTGGGGAGATGAAGAGGACTTAGATCTTTGATAATCTCAGCCACAAAACTATGTAGCCCAGGTATTATCCTAGTTCACATTGTCTTTAAGTTATAAATAAAATTAGAAAAACTGTCCATTATCACAAGAGCTATGCATAGCCCAAAGACTTTTGGTAATTCTCACTGACAGTTATTCTAAATCTCTGATTTTAAGGTCTAAACCAAACGACACGTAGGACTTAACCCAGTTTCCTTAATTATTCCTTCTCCAAAGTGCTCACTCAAGGTATGTTTGTGTAGCAGCCTTGAATGAAAGCTTGAGCTTATAGTTGTGGGCATATTATAGTCATGTATTTCGTGAACTATGTCCCCTGCAGTCATGTACTAAAGGGGTTTACATGGAACAACACAAACAATTTCAACTGAGAATATCAGTCAATACATTCTTGAACATGTTGACCACCCCAAAGCTAGAATTTTCCACATTCTAAAGAGCCTGAAGCCTCCTGCCATGTGGTTTGGCAACCTCTCCCCTCAGCACGGGCCATTGAACCTGCCTTCTCCCCTTCCTCTCTTTTTTGCTTGCCTAGTTCAGAAATTCTTATTAATTTCTCATTCATGGAATGATGATTGCCCAGGAAGTTTTCTCAGAGATTTTTATCTGAGGGTGATTTTCCTGAGGACATCACTTTCTGCTTCATAAAGTTTATCAATATATTTTTCTAAAGATAGTTTTAAAAAAGGAACTGCGACGTCAGTTAATACAATACTTTGTTATACTTATATAATGAGTTTTCATCACCAGAAAAAAAATGTATTCAAATTTATAGTTATTTTAATGCATTTCATAAATAGTTATTGACCTGTGGGTAGGGGTTTTAAAGAGTTCTGGCCCTATCTAATTCCCTATTCATTTTTGTGGCTTACTCTCTTTGACTTATGTAGAAAAAGTCCATTCAATATTTCTGATATGGAAGATCTGGTGTTAGCAAACTCTCAGCTTCTATTGTTGGAGAAGAACTTTATTTCTCCCTTGTATCTGAAGAAGAGTCTTGCAAGGATATAGTATTCTTGACTAGACTTTTTCTCATTGAGTATTTTGAATATTCCTCTTGTCTGTAGGGTTTCCTCTGAGAAATCTGATGTGACTCTTTTGTGTTTTATTTTATAGGTACATGCTTTTTCCCCTAGCCACTTTCAATATTCTTTTAGTATTCTTTATTCAATATTAAGTATTCTTTCTTTGCCTGGATTTTTGGAAGTTTCATGACTATGAGCTTGTATTTAGATAATCAAGTGTTCTTTTAGCTACATGAACTTGTACATTTAGTTTCTTACCACAAATTTTGGAAGGTTTCCTCTATTTTTTTCTTTGAATAAATTCTCTACCCCTTTCTCTTTCTCTATTTCACTTCTGGGATAGCCGTTATCTTTACATTGTCTATCCTAACAGAGTTGGCCTGGTCTCAAAGTGTTTCTTCATACTTTTTTCTTTTTATTTCTCTTTCTTCTTCCACCTGCCTTGTGTATTTTGATTTTCAAGGCCACTTATTGAATCCTCCATATGGTCTAGTCTGCTTCCACAGACTTCTGCAGAATCTTTCATCTATTTTATTGATCTTTTTATATCTTGCAATTCCCTTCTTTCTTGCTTAGATTCTCAATTTCTAATTTCTGTTTATTAATTGTATTTCTCAAATCAGTCATTTTTTTCCTGCATTTGCTTCCACGTCTTTAAATGTGTTTGTCATGGAAATTTGAACTCTCTATCTGACAGGAAGTTAAGATCTTCCATATCTTTATGGCTAGGAGTTTTCAGGAAATGCGGAATACTGATCAAGGATCCCAACCTGGAGTTAGTCCTTCAGTGACTACAAATAAAATATGAAAAGGGCTAAATGACAAAGAGAAGACAAGATAAATTATTATAAACATATGTTTAGATGAAGTCTATTTGAAAAGGGTGAGAAAAATGTTTTCAAGAGTTGCTAATCCATGTTCAGCTTTGAAATGACTTATTGTAAATCAGTGAACCAGATAATTTAGCGATACAGGGAGAGTAATAAAGGTTACCTCTCAGGTTTCAGGGACCATACAAATTGTTAGAACTTTTAGTTTTGCACTCAGAGTAATATCAGATGGTTTATAAAAAAAATGAAATTTTCCCATCTATAAATGTCATATATTTCCTCAGCCTCTCTCTAAGCATGCAACAAAGGCAAAATAACAGTGGCCATTTAGGCAAAATGTGCATATTAAGAAAAAAGACAACTATATATACAAGGACATTATTACCTTATAAAATGATTAATATTATTAAATATAGAAACATGACAAAGTTTTATATTTGATCAGAAAACTTGATTTTTTCACAATTTGGGCAGGAGGATGATCAGAATGAAATGATTCTGCTAAGTTAAGAGGATACCAAGGAGGGGGAACAAACATCTATGTGTTGAACATTAAGTAGAAGACAATGGCCTGTGATTACAGGGTAGAAAAAAAATAGAGCCATGGGAAGCACTGCTAAAGCAAATTAAATCATTAATCTTCTGACTATTGAAACAAACATCTCTAAGTGAGTTATCTACTTGGTATCACTAATGGTAATGGTACTATACAGATGGAAGAAAGACTTTTAGATATTGTATTCATTTTTTCCCGTATTAATGGCTAGTGACTGTTGAAGTTTCCTTTTAGATGTAGAAGATTTCAGAGATGAAAGGGATTTTAGAGAAGAAACTTGTCACTAAAAACAAGCATCACTACTATTACAGCAGCTCTATCTGGGGTAAATTTGCATAAGTGCTTTCAACATTAAATAAATGTAAATTAAATCCTCAATCTGTGATAGCACTGTGCTTGGAATGGCTGGAAATTAGAAAAGCAGGTGGAACCTACCCTTCAAGAGCTCATTGTTTAATAAAGACACACCAACCTGCATACTAAGCAGTCCTATTTTTTTAAATGTTATTAAATAGTAAGAATTTTTTTCTTTTATTGAACTAAAATCTGTTTTCTTAAAACTTTTATTTCAAATTATGCCTTCTGGAATCATGAAAAATAAATTAAGACTGTCACAACCTTTTCTAAAAATGTTTTTAAACCTATAGGAAAAAAAGGTCTTTGAAAGATTATCAAAGTTGCTGGAGAAAAATGTTAATAGAATAGGGCCAAATTTTGGATTCTGTACTCTATCACTAGTAAATTCCTTCTTAGTTGACATCATTCTCCAAATAATATATATTTTACAGAAATATGTTCAGTGGTGGCTTAAAAAAACTAAAATACATAACAATAAAAGAAAGGTTTTAAAAATGGCATGTTCATTTCATGCAATATTATACAAACATTAGATTCATATTTAATGAATGTTAAGCTTAATGTTCTTGTGCAATGTTTGTTCAAGAGTATATAATAATATAGAGACATTCATAGAGTAGAATATTGAGTGGGAGAAAATATCCAGAGAGACTGAATAGTCACATACTGAACACAAGCAACCTCAGTTACCTTACAAAATTCCATTGCAATGCTACTAAAGCAATTTTTAGAGTCATAAAACCGAAAGGACAGAGAAGAAGACAGAAGACAAGAAACGGTAAAATTAAAATTTTGAATCTGAAAAGTATCTAACAGGACAAAAAATTTTGAGGGAGCCAAAACATTAAATGCTTTATACTGAATAATCCCAGAAAGATTCAGAAATCGGAGGTATAGGGATAGAATATAGGTGGGACTAAAAACAGAAACATTAATTATATTCTATACACACAGGTATGTACATATATACAAACTTAAATTTTATTTTCTTT
This sequence comes from Scalopus aquaticus, assembly GCA_004024925.1. Taxonomy (NCBI): domain Eukaryota; kingdom Metazoa; phylum Chordata; class Mammalia; order Eulipotyphla; family Talpidae; genus Scalopus; species Scalopus aquaticus. Next base: position 21,312 of record PVIJ01009995.1, on the reverse strand, counting down.
TATTTAAAAAGAGTAAAGGATAAACCAAAAAGAAAGAGAAAAGTAGAGAGACACTAAAATTCTGAAAAATAAATATTCCCTACCAAGACTTCTAGGCCAAAAAGCTAAATTAAGAATAAAGATAAAATAAGGACATTATCAGATATATAAAAGGCTTTAAAAGTATACTTCAAAAAAATATTTTTCAGGAACCCAAGGAATGATGTGTTCCACCACAAGAAGGGGATAAACCTACAAATAGGAAAACATTAAATCCAGAACAAACGGGTTCCAAATCAGGGAAAAGGCAAAGATAATTCTTAGGATGACTGTAAAAGGGGGGAAGTCCCAGGAAGTCAGTTGAGTGGTAGGCTTAGAGAGTAATTCATCCAAACCGGAGCATGAGGTCAGATGGCTCCAGATACATCATCAAGACATGTCACCCAAATATGTCACTAATAAACACCCAACCAGAGGGACTGGTTTATGTGTCTGAATGAAATGAGAAGCAGTTTACCTAAGTACAAGCACATTAAAAATTAAGCAAATAAAACAGGTTTCCACTGAAAACAAAAGGTTTACAAATCAGAAAATATGATTACAGCATGCCAAAAACTGTGACATACAAAATATAGGAGAAAACAAAGTGGGTGTGAGTATATACATAAGTCAGGGTTAGAGGGACAGGATGAGGGACAGTGCTAGAGCAGGATAGCAAATTCTCATGTTCTATATCAGGAAGTTAACAGAAAAAAAATCATGTTAGCACAGTAACAACCACAATTTGCTATTTATAAACACAAAAGAAAATGTGAAAATGAACAGCTAAACAGTCAATGTAGTTCATTGTGAGATTAGAAAGGATAGAACAAGGGAGTACTAATCTTTGTTAATAACTTTAAAGAACTATTTGTTTTGGGTTTTTAAAATAATTTTTTATTAAACTAAAATTGGCTCATAGGCTCTATATGATTCAGAAATTTAGGATCCCATCTCTTTTATTTGATGATAAAGTCTTTTTAAAACAAATGGCATTTGCATACTTTTTAATAAACATTAAATGTAAAAATAACCTCTAGATACATTAAATAATATAAACACTAAAATTAAGGGTAAGAAATATATACAAATGTCAGTGAAGTTTATATTTAGATTATTTGTTTTGTTATACTTTTCTGGGTGAATCAAACTTTTCTTTAATGAACATATACTACTAACATAACAAAAAATTAAAATTAAAAAAAAAACTAAGCATATCTTGTTCTTTGAACCCCTGATGCTTTGTAATATTTGACACATTACTTGCTATGTGCACAAAAATCTGCTCTTCAATATCTCTTTCATATTTCTTCTAGAAATTGTTGCTGAATTCTTCATTCCCTTCCTATAAAATGCATTCCCTCCACCCACCTCTAACAGTCACCTCACCACCTTTCTCAACTAAAACAGCTAGTAGCATCTATGCATCCTATCTATTCCATTCTGCATGATTCCTAAAAGATCACAAGTAATTAACTTGTGACCATATCCACTAATTTTTTCCTACCTTGGATTAAGTTTAGTTAAGGCTTAAAACAACTCCTTACTTTCTTCTCTGTCCTTTTATAGTAGTCTGTAGTTTATACTGTATTTTGCGTTCTGAAAATTCACCTTTTTTTAATTTCAGAAGAGGTAAAAAATAAGTGAATATTTACGCATACATGGTTATTTAATTTTTTTTCTTTCTCTTCAAAGTTAGTTTAGATTATCAGCAAAGGTCTTTATAAAGAGGAAATTTTTATAAAAACTCTTTATCTAAATCCTTATTCTCAAGTAATACAGTCTTTCATATTTACTTTCTTATTTCTCTCCCCATCACCAGACTCTCATCAACTCTTCTCTGGATCACTGAAATGACTTTAAAGCTGGTCTCCTGGGTGCCCAAATTTCCCTCTCCAAACCATTATCTGGAATTAGAATTCTGCTGCAAATGGTTTTATGCATTTCTGACTTGCAGGTCTCCCTTCTGAAGCTCAAACTGTTTTGATGCTTGAAAAACTCTCCCCACTCCCATATCTGTTATTCGAAGTACTAGTACACTTGTCATGATGCAGTTCATGATGAGGGTACTGCCACCAAATCACCCATAGTCCATTGTGCTTCCTTCCCTCTTGGTTGCTACCCCTCCTCTACCTCCAACCCCCTTTGGATGCTTCAGTTCTATAGTCACTTTTCAGGGATTAGCTTTAAAGGTTGTCTTTCTCTGGTTCTTAGCTTTTTTTTTATAATACACTTACTAATGACACAATCATATTTATCTTTCTCCTTCTGACTTAGGTCACTTAGCATTATCTTTTCCAACTCCATCCAGGTTGTTGCAAATGGTACAAGTTTAACTTTTTTGATTGCTGACTAGCTTTCCATTATATACCACATCTTCATAATCCATTCGTTTTTGGGCATGTAAATTCTCTCCATATTCCAGCTATTATAAATAGTGCTGCAGTGAACATGGGAGTGCAGGATGATCTTTAACTTAAAACAGATTGAGGTGGGAACAACAGGGGTACAAAAATATTTAAGAGGGAAGATAGCTGAAGAGTTAGATTAATTCCAATGTGATAAATGTTGGGTGTGCTTCACTGAGTTAAAATTTGAACTGCATCATGACAAGTGTACTAGTACTTTGAGTAATAGATATGGGAGTGGGGGAGAGTTTTCCAAGCATCAAAACAGTTTGAGCTTCAGAAGGGAGACCTGCAAGTCAGAAATACATAAAGCCATTTGCAGCAGAATTCTAATTCCAGATAATGGTTTGGAGAGGGAAATTTGGGCACCCAGGAGACCAGCTTTAAAGTCATTCAGTGATCCAGAGAAGAGCTGATGAGAGTCTGGTGATGGGGAGAGAAAAAAGGAAGTATATATGAAAGACTATTGATACCTGACAGAGAGAATCCTAATGTTACTACAATTAAAATAATTATTATCTTTAAAAAATCATTTTCAAGTCTCCCAAAATATCTAATATAGAACTTTATTTATAGTAGAGGTTATGGTAAATGTTGAATTAAATTTTAACTCAAATGACACAATGTTGAATCAAATCAAAAATATCTAATAATGCCAAAGGCCTACAAGACTACTTACCTTTAAGTCTAGTAACTCTTACCTGTCCATATTTTTTTTTATTTTTACATTTAATTATTTCACAGGCATTTGGAAATTGTTTAAATTTTAAGAAAGATATTGGTAGTTGCCACAGGCATATTTATCTTATTTTCTTTGGTTAATTTTGCTTCATATTGGAAATCTATTTTTCTGATATCTAGATGAAAGAAAATTAGCTGTCTACTGAAGTGAATAATGCATAGATAAAAGACAAGTAAATGGCTGGATTGTTGTAAAATTCCATTGCTGCACTCCATTTCTTTATAGAACATTTTAGGAAAATAAATGGAAATTAGGTCAAAAGACACCAACACTTTATCACAATTTTGGCATTTAATAAAAACATGTAAATAGGAGAAAGCAAGTCCATACTTTGAATTTTAGGATATTTTTGCAAAACCTAGCAGAACTCTATCACAAAAGCATTGATAAACAAAATTAAAACCAAAAATGCCAATAATAAATCCCAAAACCCAACTTTTAAAAATTGGGCTTCTTAACCCTCAGATGCAATATTTAAATATTGCAGACCAAAAATTTTTCATATATAGTTTTTTGAGGCAACACTGGTTTACAACATTGCATATGATTTAGAGTTTTAAGAACATACATTTTTAATGAATTTTTAATAAGAAGTTTCCCATAAGCTCAATTTAGCCTAGATGTAACTAAATTGCATTTTTCATTTCCTTAAATAAGAAACTATAATATCTATAGTATTTCTCCAAATGATCTCATTAATATATTCTGTATCCATCAGAGTTCTCTAGACAAACAGAGCAAAAATTATACACACAGAGAGACAGAGACAGAGAGGTATTTGTTTTAAGAAACTGGCTTATATGACTGTGGGGTTGGCAAGTATGAACCTACATGCTGGCCAGCTACAGACTCACATGAGTTTTCTGAAATTTACAGAAAAGACCAGCAGGCTGGAAACTCAAGCAGGATTTCTATGGTATAGTCATTAAGAGGAATTCTTTCTTCTCCAAGAAATCTGATTTTGCTCTTAAACAAGCTGATCAGAGGAAACCTAACCACATTACAGAGAGTAATCCTTTACTCAAAGACAATTGGTTATAAATAAGTCCCACTAGTTACTACCTTAACAGTGATATCTAGACTAGTTTTTGACCAAATCACTGGAGACCACAGCCTAGCCAAACTGACGCATAAAATTAGCCATCACACACTCAGTCAGTAGAAATTTATTGAGCACCTTCTGAAGACCCAGTACTTCTCTAGACACAGACCCCCAAGAGACTATCACATTATTATATGGAAGACAAACAAACCAACAATTACATGACAGTGTAGAATGTGCTATGGAGGTGTTAAGGAGGCTAGATTAAGGACAACGAATTCAGCCAAAGTGATTTTCGAAGCCATTAGACTGACTACTCATCACCTTTTTCTAATAAGCTCGGTAGAAGAAAGAGGGAGAATAAATCCCGGCAGTATAATTAACTTCAGGTTTGAAGTTTGTATAAATATGAGCATGGTGGTACCATATCATGTATTTTAGTTGAAGAGGTGAAGCATGATGAGAAAGGCAGAATAAGGTGAAAGGAGGAAGGAAACAAAGTGAGAAACGCTCCAGCAGCTACTATTACATCTTTGTACATCAAGAGCAAAATAATAGCAAAATTAAAATGTCAGGGCACCTTCAGTACTTTAAGAATTTACTTGCAAGAGAAATTACTTTGCTAAAATTATTTTTGCAGCCTCCGAAAAGTATAAATAGCATTCCAAAATTCTGAATTGATTAGGTGATAAATAAAGCAACAGTTAGCTTCCTGCCCAGAACTTGAAAACAAAATTTCCAAGTAAATTGTAAATTGATAATTATACAATAAAAACAACACATAGTGAACACACCAGAAATATGCAGAATCTTAAAGAAAGATTGTTAACTGTTTTTAACAAATCTAAACAAGAATTAGAGGAGAAATAAATTAGTGTTGCAGAAAAAAACATAGGTAGGGGCCATCAAAGCATTTCTCAAGAAGGATACCTAGTGAGGATGAACATCTGTTCTTTCTAGAATATATATTCCTACTAAGAGATGAGTGATTAAGCTATTAAAATCTGGTGCAATTAAAATTCAAATTATATTCCTTTTCCTTTTATTATAGACTTTACTAGGTCACATGCTTAAAATTTGGCTTCAGAAGTAGATATCTATTTTTAGTCTATCCCATACCTATCTCTTCTTCTAACCAGACTGCTGCATTCCCAAGCCCTTTCTCTCTTTCAGGGTACTGTTTCTTTTCCATGCCAGCGCTGTAACACAACACCTGCCATATTGTTAAAAACTTAACCCCTAGATACCTACAGTAGAAAACAACCAAAGACAGAGTCAATGAATTGAAACAGTCCTGATGACAACACTTGATCCCCTGAGCCAAAGTGTACCAGAAAGGTAGTCATATTTCTTAGACTTTTCAGTTACATGATGCGTTAAATTCTATATTTTGCCTATGCCAGTTTGAGTTTCATTTTCTGGAATTTGAAACCTGAACTGATACTATGGATCACTACATAATGTACAGAGAATACACCCAATCTCTAAACTACTTAGGAATTTAAAATTCCACGAGTTGTTTCTGGGCTTATAAAAAATTAACTAAAACATCAAAACCACAGTACCAAAAAGGTTTTTACTTAGTAAAACAATTTGTATGGCCTGTAAGTCCATTAAAGCATATAACCAGAAACTGAAAAGAACATATTACATTCTTCTCAAATTTTGGTGTTTTTTTTAATTGTAAAATGAATTACAGAATGTTTTTATTTACTTTATTTTTGCAAAATAGGAGCAACTTAATTTCTTTATCTTATTCATATAGTGGTTACTTAAGCTTAATTCCTAAAAAATATTTCTACAAGAAATCAGCTTATTAACATGTAAATCAAGATAGTGAAAAAGTATCTCATCATGCAAAGTAACTAGGAGATCTTAAGTATGACCCTCAAAATATCTCAGGCTATTAGAAATGGAAACATTTCTAAAAGCTAAGAATATTGCAGTTCCCTTCTCACTAGGGATTACTTTTTTATTTTTAAGAAAATTAATTCACTGTCTCAGTATTGAGTTACGAAAGCATTCATAAATGCAAATCAGAGACAGGGTAGATGATCTCCTAAAGTAGAATAAAATAAACTAAGTGAAATTTAGTTCAATTATGTATTAAAATGTGCTTATTATGTAGAACTCAAAAACAAAATAAATTATGTATGGAACTGAGTTATCTTACTGCATTGATATCTAAACCAAAATGTATCAGAAAATCCACATACAGAGAACTGTTAGTAAAGTACAAGAAGACAAGTTTGATGGTTGGCAATAATTATTTTTTTTAAATTTATCCTAATTTTTATGAGTTTGGTCCAATGGCAGTTATATTTTACTTTTCCTACTATAATTTAATAACAAATCACGACTACATAAATGTGAGTGTTTGAAGCCACATATCATTATATCAAATCAATGTAAACCTTGGGGAACAGGAATTTTCTATACACGCAATCTTCTACATAATAAAAAAATTATAATAAGTAATGAGGTCATTCTCAAATATTAAACCACATATTATCGAACCTCACTGGGGTAGATGCAGAAGGAATTTGGAGAAGAGTCTCTAGCAGAAATAATATGCCTACAGAATCTTCCTTGGTCAAGGTGTCAGTCAATGTAGTATTTGAACTATGTCATAACAGATCAATAAGCAAAGATGATGGATAAGTGTGTTCTAAACAGAAGGAACACAATGGTTCTTAATCAAGGAGGAGTTATTCCTCCAAGGGATATTTGATGATATCTGGATATATTTTTGGTTATCAAAACAAGGTGGGTGCTACTGCATGTTGCAGGTAGAGTGCAGGATGGTGATAAATAGCTTACTATGCACTAGACACCCCCGCAATAAGGAATCACCTGAATCAAAATGCCAATGATGTCAAGGTTAAGAAAAACTGAGAGAGAAAAACAAAAGGGGTAAATTGATTAATATGTTTAAAGAATAGTGATTTAATTATCTGTTAATTATTGTTATCTACAAAAATTACCATAAATTTAGCAATTTAAAATAATGCACAAATGTTATCTCTTTGGATTTCTATGGATTATAAATCTGGGGACAGATTATCTGAGTCCTCTCCATAGGGTCTCTCAGGAAGCTGCAATCAAGGTTGGGCAGCACAGGGATTTCATCTGGAGGCTTGACTGGGAGGAATCTGCTTTAAAGCTCCCACAGTGAGTGGAGATTCTCAGTCTTGCAGGTTCTCAGAGTTCCTCAGTTTCTTAGTAACTGTAAATCAGAGGTTGTCATCAGATTTTGCTATGTAAGACTTCCCACAAGGCAGCTCAGAACATGGAAGTTTGTTTTATCAATGTCTACAAAGGGAGAATGTCTATTAAGAAGACTATAGCACAACAATGGGCAAGAAGAGGTACAAATAAATGTTGAAATAAAATAAAAGAAATATGAAATATTTGAGTAGTTAAGCATCTTATTGTCTGAGAAATTGCTGAGTGATTCTAAGTCACCATAGATGAAAATATATTTACTATTTTGATATAGACAAAACTCTACAAGACATACATCTCAGCAAAATCTTTAAAGACACATCCCCCAAAGCGAAGGAAGTGAAGGACACAAGATAAACAGGTGGGATTACATCGAAATAAAAAGCTTCTGTACAGCAAAAGAAACATTAACCAAAACTAACAGACACCCTACCAACTGGGAAAAGATCTTTGCACACAATACATCTGATAAAGGACTGATAACAAAAATTTACAAGGAACTCACACAACTCAACAAAAACAAAGCCAATAACCCAGTCAAAAAATGGGCAGAAGAGCTAAAAAGGCATTTCTCCAAAGAAAAGCAAATGGCCAACAGATATATGAAAAAATGCTCAACATCACTTATAATCAAGGAAATGCAAATCGAAACCACAATGAGATACCACCTCACACTTGTGAGGATGGCACACATTAAAAATATAGGCAATAACAAATGCTGGAAAGGACGTGGAGAAAAAGGAACTCTTCTACACTGCTGGTGGGAATGTGAACTGGTCCAACCACTATGGAAAGCTGTATGGAGATTCCTCAAAGTGCTCAACATGGAGCTTCCATCCAACCCAGCAATACCACTTTTGGGAATCTACCCAAAGGACACAAAAACACTAATCCAAAAGGATACATGCACCCATATGTTCATTGCGGCACTGTTCACAATAGCAAAGGTATGGAAGCAACCCAGATGTCCAAAAATAGATGATTGGATCAAGAAGATGTGGTACATATACACAATGGAATACTATTCAGCATTCAAAGA